>SEYY01002636.1:25000-42500 GCA_009176605.1 Armadillidium nasatum
AGAGTATAATAGAAAATGGCTTTCAGTCTAGAAATACCAGAAGAATTACTAAATTTAGGTGAAGAAAATCAACCTTATGTGACATCAACACCAGGGATGCAACAACATGGAGAACAACATGTGACATCAACACCAGAAATGCAGCAACATGGAGAACAAAGAAGAGGCACAACAAATCAACACTATACAAGAAGTAGGGTAGGAACAAGTCAACAGTATACCCCAGGTCAATTATATACTCCACCACCTGATCCGTTTGTAAATAGCCACTACTATTACAGAAGAAAGTTAGTACCACCGCCGCTGAAATACTGCTTGGAATCTGGTCATAATTTTGAACAATTCATAAAGGATTTTGAAACTTATTGTGACAACACTTATCCTGATGTGGTGGACACATGGAGTCGAGTCTTGGGACAATATTTAGAAGGGAATATGCTCGACTCTTTTAACAATATAGATGGAGGACGCCTACCTTACTATCTGGTAAAAGAAAAATTGAAAAAAATAGTACAACAAGCCTCAAGAAATAAAGACAAAATGGTTGAAAAATACTGGACAGCAAAAAGGGAAAAAGAAGAAACGATTATGAATTTCTCCATGAGATTAGACCGTTTAGCTGAATTGGCCGGTATAGACATAAGACAAGATCTGTTCAAGGAAATGAAAAAGATTAAAATTTTAGATGGACTCAGTGGAGAGTCAGCAGCCAAAGTTAAATTTGCTGCATTGTCTGAGCCTGGAATAGATATAGATAGAATAATAGAATTGGCAGATAACATAGAAATGTGTTTTATTGGAGATAAGAAAGAAAAGAAAACAGAAATAAAAGAAACGATAACAGAAAGAAAAGAAAATAAGAAAGAACAAGTACAATTATCTGTAACTGAGAAAAAATCAGAAAAAACTTGTGACTTTTGTAAAAAGGAAGGACATTTAGAAAACGAATGCTATAAGAAAAACAACAGTTGTTTCTGTTGTGGAAAAACAGGCCATAGAATTAAAGATTGTCGAAAACGAATCGCACAGGAAAGAAATAAAGAACAGAATAATAAGCCAGAACAAACAAGGAGAGGACCAGAACAACACACTAATAATAATTCAGATAGAAGAGAACAATCTGAACAAAGAGAACAAACAACAAGAAACCCGAGACTACAGTGTCCTTACTGCGGAGAAAATCATCTGATGAAAAATTGTGAAGAATTCAAAAATGCATTAAGAAGACCGGCGGAAAACTAAACCATCCCTTAACCGAGCAGGGTGGAATTAAGGGAGTAAGAGAAAGCCTTGAACCTAAGGATATAGACAGAAGGTTATATTTAGATGTTAATGTAAAAGGAGCAAAATTACGTGCCTTGGTTGATACAGGAGCACAACTGAATGTCATCAACTATGAAATTGCTCATCTGTTAAACGAGGAAATACAGGATACGAATATTCAAATAGTGGGAGTGCATGGAGATGTAGAACGGACCGAAGGAGAAATGAAATTATCATTCCGGTTGGGAAACTATCAAATTAAAAAAGAACCATTCATAATTAGTAGCAAAATAACCCATGAAATGATCCTTGGCATTGAATTTTTGAAAAAGCACTTTTTAGAAATGGATTTTGAAAATAATAGGTTGGTGTGTCGACAAGATAATAATAATGAAATAATAGTATGTAATTTTAGGTTTAATTCTGTTCCAATTAGTAATGTTAAATTAGATTTAAAAAAGAATGTACACATCAAACCAGGATATATACACAAAGTAGAATTGATATGGCCTAAACATATTGAAAATCCATATTTATACAGCACAGAAATCCAAGGATTAGAAAAATTTCGAAATAGTGGGTTGTTCATCTCCAATACTGTAAACAATGGCAAAACAGCTTATGTAAACATCATGAATTTAGGAGATGAAACATATCAAATTAATAAAAAAGATTTAGAAATAACCACTATAGAACTAATACAAGATGGGAAAACATTAAGAGAGCTAGATGAAATACAAGAAAAGAAAAAGGACAAGGAAAAGTGTCAATCAAGTTGGGAAGAAAGATTTACATTAGACCAAACTGATCTTTCAAAAGAAAAAAACTTGTATGCAAAACTTTAGAAAATTTTAAGGATATAATCAGCAAAGATGATAATGACGTGGGCTATACCACTAAGATGAAACAAAATTAAATTACACGATTATGAACCCATCCGTCAAAAAGTAAAGACGTTTTAATCCAAAGGTGCAAGAGCTGATGGATGAAGAATTAAAAATTTTGGAAGAGCAAGGCATAATAAAACCATCTAAAAGCCCTTGGAGTAGTCCTATAGTACCAATAGTGAAGAAAAATGGCAAAATACGTGTTTTTATTGACTATAGGGCTCTCAATCAAAGAACAATAAAGGACAGTTTTCCATTACCAGCTGTGAATGATTGCATTTACAATCTGAAAGGCAGTACATATTTTAGCCTTTTAGACATGACAAAAGGGTACTACAACTTGCCTATGGATGAAAAATCAAGAGAATATACTGCATTTACTACTACTTCTAAACATCTAGAGTTTGTTCGTTTGCCATTTGGGTTGTGTAATTCTCCCGCAACGTTTCAACGTCTCGTTAACCTCATGATTCAAGACTTTTCAAAAAGTCAAGTCATGGCTTATTTGGATGACATTTTGATCCTTGGTAAAAATTTCGAAGAACATCTAAACAATCTGAGTCAGGTTTTGGAGAAACTACGTGAATTTAATCTGAAAATAAAACCTGAAAAATGTAATATATTTAGGCGGAAAGTAAAATTTTTAGGACAGGAAGTCAGTGAGGATGGATTATTACCACTTTCGGAAAATATCGAGGCTATAAAGAAAGCCCCAGTTCCAAAAACAGTAAAACAAGTACAAAGCTTTTTAGGGAGTGTAAATTATTATAGAAGGCATATTCCAGATGCAGCTAAATTAATGAAACCATTGTCACAATTGACAACTGGAAAGAGTATAAAGTGGACTATGGAATGCCAAGAAAGTTTCGAGAAATTAAAACAGGAATTAATAAAACCTCCAATTTTGACCTTCCCTGATTACGAAAGTATAAAACCTTTAGAATTGTATGTCGATGCCTCAGGATCAGGGGCAGGAGCCTGTTTAAAACAAGAACAAGGAGAGATGAAGATTATAGCATATGCCTCAATGTGTTTTGGAACAGCCCAACGAAATTATAGTACTTTAGAAAAGGAATTGGCTGCACTACGATAGAGGGTGAAAGTGTTTCGCACATTTTTAATGTGTCGAAGGTTTGTCATCTGGTCAGATCACCAACCTCTAACATATCTACATAATATGGCTGGGGTCAATGCAAGAATAGCAAGAACACTCACAGATTTGGCCGAATATAATTTCGAGATTAAATACTTGCCTGGAAAGTTTAATCATATTAGTGATTTTCTATCACGTTGTGTTCCAGAAAATGTAGAAGAGATGGAAATAGAAGAAGATATCGTTCCAGTAGGATTTGAAGAAAAAGAAATAAAAGGTAGTGGAAATTCCTTATTTGTAGCGATAGCACTCTTTTTGTTTAATGATGAAAAATCACATAAGATTGTTCGAGAACGAGCCGTAAATGAAGTAAGAAATAATCTGAAGACTTATGGATTAACTGACACTAAACAAATGAGGCAGAATCTGACTAGAATGAGTATATCCGGTACTTTGGTTAGTTCTGAAATAGTAGAAGCTTGTGCAAGAATTTACCATATACATATTAAAATTTATCATACAAAAGATCAAAGTATTTCATACAATGCTTCTGAAGAGCGAATTTGTTATCTGTTGAGTATTCATGGTATTCATTTTAACCTATTGAAAGAAATTGAACCAGAATTGAGAAAATCAGAAACTAAAGTTGAAATAAGTTTAATTGATATGAGTTTTGAAGAAGAAAAGGTCAAGAAAGAAATTGTATTCTATGATTTGGAAGATGAAGAAAAGGAACTAGAAGAAAATACTGAAGAAGAGGTAGATGATTGCAATTCGGAAGATTTAAGTTCGCTGAGTACAACTCTTGAATCTACTATAGAACAAGAACAAATTCAAGAATTACCCAGTAGAAAATCAACATTAAAGTACTATAGAAATGAAGAACAGTTGTTAGAAGAAATTAAAAAAGGACAAATTGAAGATAAAGGTTTACAAGAGTTAAGACAGATTTTACAAGAAAATAATACAGTTCAAGAACAAACTCAAAGACTCAAAGAGAAAAATTATTTAAAAAGATATATAAGATATTTGAAGAATGTACATGAAATAAATGGAATTTTGTATTACGAGGAAACTGGGAAAGATGTTCCACTCATAGGGTATAATGATTTAAAAGATTTAATCATTGACTATCATAAGACTCATTATCATCCGGGAAGAGATAAAATGATAAAGAAAATACAAGAAATTACATGGAGTCCAAATATTCGCAACATCTGCGAACAAGTCACCCGAATATGTATAAAATGTCAACAGAGAAAATTATTACCAGCTAGACAACAAAGACCACCAACTTGGAAAGTACAAGCCAGAAAACCTTTTGATGTGGTCGCCATAGATCTTATGGAAATGCCAAAAACAAAAATAGGACAGAAATATATCTTTGTTGCTGTTGACATGTACTCAAAGTGGACATCTGCTGTGGCTATACCAGATAAAACTGCTAATACAGTACTCAAAGCATTTAAAAATATGATAGCAACTTTTCTGAAAGACCCTTTAGAAATACAATCAGACAACGGAAAAGAATTTACTAATCATCTGTTTGAAGAGTTCCTCAAAACTAAAGAAATTAAGCATCGTTGTACTGTAGCAAATATGCCACAAACTAACGGCCTCGTAGAAAGAGTGAACCAAACATTGTTAAATATGTTTAGAATGATAGATAACTTAGAAGAATGGGATGAACATCTACCTGACGTTGTGGCTGTATACAACCACACGTATCACAGAGAATTAGGGAAGACACCAGCTGCAATATTTCTCAGTAATGTTGAAAGGAATCCAATAAATGACAAGACTTGGGGAAAGACAAAGCAAGATTATGAACCATACAAGTTAAATGAATTAGTCCTCAAGAAAAACATTCTTAAGGGTCATAATGTGGGTAACAAACTAGCAAAGAAATATCATGGACCATATAAGGTATGCAAAGCATATGAAAATGGAGTGATGTATGACATCCAACATCAATATAGGAATACTATATTATATAAAATACATCACAAACACCTAAAAAAGTGGCATGAAACTCCTGAAGACCTAAAAGAAGTCAATCAAGAAAATGATCTAGAGAATACTAAGAGTGAAACCTCCCAACTTGATTTTGAAGGATTTAATGAGGAAAATCAAAACATGTTTAGAGTGAATTGGGAAAAAATAGCAAGATATAATATCCATCTACAACATAATATAGATCAAAATCAAGATTCAAGAGACCAAACGGCAAGTGAGGAAGCTGAGAAACAAATATCTCAAAATTATGCCACTTACAATATGGAGCCATGGATTCAAGAAGAATTAGCATTTAATAAGCCCACTCGAAGAATACCCCTTACAGATGCCAGGACTTCAAGAGTATGGAGGGACCTGGTAGAACTAGAAGGTAACAATATTGTATCAGATGTGTCATGTGATTTTTCTGGATTTTAATGGTAAGATGATGAAAGTTGACAGTTAAGGTGAGTAAGAAATCAGAAATGAGACATGTTTATTTTGGATGCTTAGTAAGTTACAATTTAGTAAAAGCTAAAATTTTGACTTGTTTAATTGATTGATTTATATGTTTGTATTTTAATAATGATTTCAGATGCGGAAGAATACCGGATTACTTGACTTTTTAATTTGTCTTAGTATAATATAATATTTATTTCAGCATATAACTTTTAATCATGTTTACAGAAATTGTTGGAGATTGTTTCAGAAAAGTATTTATTTTAATAAACTTAATGTACTTAATTTATGTTTTGAATGAATTTATTGTCTTTGTAGATCATGAGTTGGGAGAATAAGCATATTGTAGTCATCGGTGATAGTCGAGTGGAAGATTTAAAGCACACTGGAGCACACTGGAAACCCAAGAATTTCATACACCACAGTAAATCTGGAATGAAAATGGAGGAAGCGTTGAAGAAAGTGGATGAAGTGCTCGATGAAAATGTCCTCAATGATAGTGATCCTATTGACGTTATAGTAATTATGTGTTTACACTGCGAGATGACTCAATTACAGCTCTGGAAGGATACGGAATGTCACATTATGGTCCCCAATAGTGAACTTGATATACCAACATTGATAACAACCATCAAAAGTAAACTAATAGATTGGAAGATGAGTCATACGGCTTGTCAAATAATTATTACAGTGCCATATGTACCTAATTTTGGACGGTATAACAGCTGCCGGCTATACAGAAACCTAGAACCAGACCAAGTCAAACTAGTATACCCTTATAGATATAGCAATAGTTTCATAAAACAGATGAAGGAGCTAATAGACCGATTTTTCCAAGTTTGGGATAAACAATTATCCCCACGACCTTTAGCATTGACTAGAATGGAATATATTAATAATACATTTAGAAGAAACATTAAAGGAAGTACCGTACGATCATTTCAAGGATCTACTCGAGATGGACTGCATTTTGTGGGGGCCACTGTGGCAAAATGTTGGAAGTTAATTAAGCTTCACCACGATTATTTGAATAAGTGTCCAGGCAAGGCGTATCGAATTAGACCAACTCTAAGACACCCTTCTTTGGAACATGGCATGCAACAATTGAGTGTAACACCTAGGAGAGACGGGCAGAGAACAAAACCATCCAAACAGGAATCAAAGATCATTTCATAGACAACCTCGATATAGGAATAATCCTCATCAGAGAAACGAAGGAAGAAATTCTTATTTAAGGGCCGGTCCGTCAGGAATTCATAGTCGAGTAATTAGAGAAGAGGATGATTTAAGAAACAAAATACAAAATCGACGACAACAACATTCACTAATAAGTACAGGACGAACTTTAACAGTAGAAACAAGATCATACTACCGGAAAATAACTCGCAGATTTTGAAAGATCAGACCCGCTCATGTACCTCCTACCTTATTTTGGATACCTAATTATCACTTTGAGAGGGGGGTGTAGTAGGGGCCTACTATAAAAAAAAAATGTTTTATACAAGGTGATGATGTTTTGGTTTAGTTTTTTTTATGATAATTTATATATGAAGAATATAATAATAATAATGTAAATGATAGTATTTAAAAGAAGTTTAAGCATGAGCAAAATAAGTACAACAAATAGATAGAGTCTAGCTTAGGGTCAAGACTTAGGTCTGCAAATTCGAACACTCAAGCAGTCTGGAAAATTGAATAAAATCAAGAAGGTAATATATTAATCATATATTAATATTAATCCTAAATTAAGAAAATAGCGTGGAAGGAATGTAAGAAATTAATAAACACAAGAATTAGGAAAAGAAATGCGAAGTTAGGCTCAAAAAATGGCGCTGGAAAAAATACAAATCAACAATGAACATAGTCCATCACAGAGTTGCCAGAAAAGGAAAAAGAGATCCGAATTTTAACAACTCGCTAAAATTAAAGCCTCCCGATTGGTTGAAATTAAAAAATGGCAACCTCTTAGATTGCCAGAAATTCAGTCTGGAAATATTTAAAAGAGGCAAGTCATTCCTGTTCTGGTTTTGCCACATAAAGTCATCTTGAACTTATATTAGTGATTTAGAAAGTTTGAATATTTCCAAACAAATATAACATTGTAAGTTATATAATTATCAGAAATAAGTAAAAGAATTTTTACTTATATAATATTGAAATATTAAGTTCGTTTCTATTCTTAAGAAATAGAGTACAGTTAAGACAAAGTAACTTTGATAGTTACTTATATAAGTACAAGTAATAAGTTAGCACTCGATTGAGTCAAAGTAAGGTTGATACTTAGTTCTACAAATAAGTTAACTCGTTAGCACTCTATTGAAAAGTAAGGTTGATAATTAGATCTACAAGTAATAAGTTAGCACTCAGTTGAGTCAAAGTAAGTTTTATAATCAGCTCTACAAGTATTAAGTTAACACTTAATTAAGTTGAAGTAAAGTTTGATAAATAACTCTGCAATACAATTTGATAATTATAGCTTGAAGAATGAATAAGACAGAACTTTTGTATTTAATCTTGATTGATACTAAAGATAATAATTAATTGAAACTTAATTTAAGTTAAGCGTCGTATTTGGACTTTGATTTTGAATTGTAAATATGGGAATTTATACTTTGAATTTGTGACTTAATTGTGAATAAGTTGTATTATAGTTCGAAGTAAACTTATACATTTATAATAATTAATTAATGACATTGAATTAAAGTTTTTACTTTGATTATGAAATAAGATTGAGATTTTAGTATTGTTTACTTTGAACCTTCTATAACTAAGATAGTTGTTTTGAATTCTTTTGTTTTTGTTTTTCATAAATTACAGTAGTTACTTTAAATATTTTTAATAAGTTTAAGCTATAACAACTTTGCAATAATTTACGAATTTTGTTTTTCAAAAACAACATTAGTTGCTTTAAATATTTTCGATAAGCTTAAGTTATAACAACTTTGAAATAGTTTTTGATTTTTTTGTTTTTCATAAACATTATTTACTTTTAAATACTTTAGATAAGTTTAAGTTATAACAACTTTGAAATAGTTTGTGAATTTTTCCGTAAACATTATTTACTTTAAAATATTTTCGATAAGTTTAAATTATAATAACTTTGAAATAGTTTTTGATTTTTTTTTGTTTTTCATAAACATTATTTACTTTTAAATACTTTAGATAAGTTTAAGTTGTAACGACTTTGAAATAGTTTGCGAATTCCTTTTTCAACAAGGACCAGTTCCTTTAAATATTTTGATAGGTGTAAACTATAACAATCCTTTGAATATTTTTGATTGGTTTACCTACTTAGAACTTTGAAACATTTTTCAAATTTTATTTTAATTAGTTTATACATTGACGTATTTACAACACATTTTCGATATTGGCGAACAATTTTAAGAGGTTCCAATTATTTTATGCAGTTATCTCAATTGGTGTTTTTCTTTACTAAATCTTTTGATTTAGTTAAAACCGTGAAGTACATATAAAATAGAGATTTAATTTTGAATTATTACGAGTTGTTGGTAAACAGAAAAGACAAGGAATATAAAGTAGTAAGGATAAAAGAAACAATACGCAAGTTATTTTGATTAAATAAAATAAACTATAAAGGTTCAAGGTCTGTTAATGTTGACGAACTGATAACGCTGGTTCTGGAATATAGCCACTTACTTCTTATATTATCATCTGAAAATAAAAGAATCTGAAATAAGATAACTTATAAGTAAACACAAAGCAATTCTCGTACAAGTAATATTTAACTATACAAACGCAAAACTTATTTTGTCGTAATACCTATTATAAGCTACGACAACACTTTTATTAGGAGGCAATGCAGAAGGGGATTTTAAGCTTAAACGTTTGCTTGTCTACCATTCAAAAAATCCCAGGGCTCTAAGAGGGTTTAATAAATGAACCCTACCAGTTATTTGGTGTTCAAATAAAAATAATGGATAACCAAAACTGTCTTTCAAAACTGGTTCACTTCATATTTTTATCTTACTGTGAAAGATTACTGCAAGAGTCAGAGCATTGACTTCAGTCCTTTTGCTTTTAGACAATGTCCCTGGCCATCCTACTTCTCTCAACAATCAAAATGAAAATGTCAAAGTTGTATTTTTGCTGCCAAACACAATCTCTCAGTTGCAACCAATGGATGAAGGAACAGTAGTGACATTCTAAGCTTTTTATCTCCGAAGAATATTTGCGCAGGCTCTAAAGACCAACAGATGGGGAAATCAAAATTTCCTTACCAGAAGTTTGGAAAAAAATAAGGCACACAATAAGCAAATTGAAAATATTCAGATGTCATGGGAAGAAATCATTGAATCTAACATGGGATCTGTTTGGAAGCATGTCTTACCTCACTGTGAAAATGACTTTATAGGTTTTGAGAAACAAACTGATATAATTATTGATGAAATAACTTTGTTAACGAAGGATCTTGGCTTTGATAAAAAAGGTTGTGCAATGTACATGAATTAACTGATTCACATGCACAAGAGTTAAGTGAAAATGATCTTCTTCAAATGAATGAACAGTGTACATATGAAGCAGAAGATAATGAAAATGAGAAAGATGAGCCAATTAAAGAACTGACAACTAAAGAACTCGACTGAGTCTTCCATCACATTGAAAGCACAAATCTTACTCAATGCTGATCCTGACTTTGAAAGGAACCTGATTGCATATTGGAATATCGACAAAGCAGTGAGCATTTACAATAGATTTTATGATAAGAAGAGCGCAAACATGATATAATCAACAATTTAAAAATTTTTTTTTTTTTTTAAATAGGTTTAAAGTATATATATATATATATATATATATATATATATATATATATATATATATATATATATATATATATATATATATATATATATATATATATATTATATATATATATATATATATATGCACAAGTTTATTTGGGGGAACACTTTCTGAAACTCTAAATGAATATTGTTTTTAGGTTAGGAAGATTGAAAAGAGTTAAGTTAGGTTAGGTTAAGTTTTTTTTTTTTTTTTTTTTTTTTGTTAGGTTTGGGTTAGGTTAGGTTAGGTTATTATGCTTCACTATTATTGGGTTTAATAATAAATTTTCAAAAAATGATTTTAATTTTACCCAAAATTTTCCATTTATTTTCGAGCGCTGAAAAAAGTTCCCTCAAGTAAACTTGAACCTATATATATATATATATATATATATATATATATATATATATATATATATATATATATATATATATATATATATATATATATATATATATATATATATATATATATTATATATATATATATATATATATATATATATATATATATATATATATATATATATATATATATATATATATATAGGGACCGACCGGGGCTGGAATTTGGCCGGGGCCGGGGTTATGGCCGGGGTTTCCTAAAATTTGTAAAGAGGTCAAAAGCACTGAAATTTTAGGTTAAGAAAATTAGATATAAGGTTTATTTAATTGTAAGGAAGGAGTAGAATAGGCAACATTCACTTAAATTAATGATTATATGCATTTTCTCTAAAAAAAAAAAATCAGAAAATTACAGTTTTGTATATTTAAAGTTTTAAAAAAGTACAAAAATTAAAAAAAAATTATTCTAATTCATAATAGTGATTTAACACGTTTACCTAGGTAAGACCCAAAGGTAAAGTTTGAAAAAATGTAAGATATAAAATTATCAATTTAACCTGTATTTATACATATCATTGTTATTTTATTGCTATGTATCAAACTTGTATCATTTAGCTGCATTGTTTAAAAATTATTATTTTGTTTATACTTTCAGTCAATATGGCTAAAAGATCAGCTTCTGCAGTATTTGAATACTTTACAATGTTTCAGGATAGGCTCGAAATAGCTAAATGTAACATCTGCAGTCAGAAAATTAGAAGAGAACCTCCGGGTGCTACAAGTAAAAAAAATTTCAACCAAATCTTTTTGGAGTATCTAAAATCAAAACACAAAGATGAACATTCACTAGCAGAAAAGGAGCGGTCAAAAGAAACAGAAAAGAAAAAAATCTTAATCTTATATTTTGTTTGAAATTTTTTTTTATTATTTGACTGATTGAGCTGAAATTTTCAAAGTATGTGAATTTTTTCACGAAGTTCTGAGTTGATTTTGAGCATTTTTTTTGAGTCTATAAAGGTTTGATACTTATTTGGACCCAAAGTTGAAAAAAATGAATAACTGGGTCAAACCACTGGTCCACATGAGCTGAAAATTTAACTGAATACCTTTGCCCCAATTTCTTGCATTGGTGGGAATAGATTTTTGATATCACGTCTAGAAAAAAGTTATAAGCACTTGAAAAATTTTTTGCAAAAATCGTACCCTTCTGGAGGAAAAAATTATTTAAAAAAAAAAAAAAAAACGCTACCTACTATTTTTTTTTATTTGTAAATATTGTTTAGAAGAGGAACAGGGCAACAATTTTTATTTAGTGCATTTTTAAATGCCCTTTGTTTGAAGCGAGATGTAGCCTCTCAAACTTTGGGAATTTTGGAAATTTGGCCAAAAATGGACCTTTTTGAAGGCTATATCTCAAAACCAACGAATCTCATCGAATAAAGTACATAGAGGAATTTGTAGCCCCACCCCTCCTCTATACACACCAAAAATAGGAAATGTTATAGTTGTAATTTTTTAAAAAAAGATTTTGTCTGAAAAGGTGGATTTTTTTAGTTCAAAAATTTTTTTTTCATATAGTTGGTCAGTTTTTGGCTTATAACATTTTTTCTATAACTCTGGGAACAAAAGTCTATTAGAGGCTTTTGTAGCCCATATAATGTTGAATAAATAGTCCAACTTTCAGCTCATTCTAAAAAGTGGTTTGGCACCGCCATTCTATTGAAAAAGGGTAAAATTTCCACAAAAAAAAAATAAATAAATAAAAACTTTTAACCGTAATAGACTCAGAAAAACGCTAGAAATGGACTTTTCTTACCGGTAAAAAAATCTATATACACTGAAAGTTTCAGCAGAATCGGCTGAAAATTAAAAAAAAAAAAATTTTTTTTTATAATTTGCCATTTTAACCCCGGCCGTTAACCCCGGTTTTCCCTGATTTTTAGCCGGGGCCCATAAAAATGGCCGGGTTTGGCCGGGGCCCCGGTCGGTTCATATATATATATATATATATATTTTTTAATAAATGGGTTAAAAATTAAGCAAAATTTGCCTCTTAAACTTAACAAACCATTTGTAATATTTCTTATTGATTATTTAATTTGATTTGCCAATTTTTCAATTCTCTTGTATACCAAAAATCTACAAAATTTCCTATATCATACAGGGAATATATATATATATATATATATATATATATATATATATATATATATATATATATATATATATATATATATATTATATATATATAAATAATTAGACATATCATCATGATATTCAATTAATGTATCTGAATGCATGACAAACATTTATCTATTGGGGACTCTGTCCCTATACACTCAAACCTGTGAATGGTGGTTAATCTATATTTTGATATTCAGTAAATATCAGAAGTATTTATTAGTTTTTAAAATGTCAGGTTCACTGTACCGTAAGTACAGTACATCTTTTTATAATACATTCCTAAATTTTTTTAAATATTTATTTTATATAGTGATCTTCCATGGTTCATTAGGCATTATTTAATGAATTTCAAAATATTTTCTCTATAGTTTTAATAGTTGAAATAAAATGAGAACTCACAGCAGCAGTAAAACTATCACATTTTGATAGCACTAGCCGTTTATGTTAAGAATTTTCTGTA
Organism: Armadillidium nasatum; assembly: GCA_009176605.1. NCBI lineage: Eukaryota > Metazoa > Arthropoda > Malacostraca > Isopoda > Armadillidiidae > Armadillidium > Armadillidium nasatum. Next base: position 38,489 of record SEYY01002636.1, read on the forward strand.
AAATGATTTTTTAGAAAAGTATAGAGAATGTCAAATATACATCATTCTTTATCATAGGATGATAATCTCATAAATTATAGTATGTTGAGAAACTTGGCATAAACTTGGGCATGTGGCGTTTGATTGGCTTCAGTATGGCATGCAAGAAAGTAACAATTCTCGAATTAATTCATCAAGGATAGTATCGCCTTTTAAAGTGGTTGATAACCACACCAAATTCCTTCTCTTTGTCAACAGAATCAGAGATTTCCTATTCGTATTGTTTGAAATTCTTATCAGTTACATACACAAACGATACGGTTTAAATCACGAAAACAAAGAAAATTCTACTCACTTTTGCATGAACGATGCCCATTTTAAATTCAAACACATAAAAATATTGCGTTGTTTGTATTTATTTATTTCTAAAAATACCTTAATTAAACTAGACCGGTAGCTGATATCGATACACAAAATCCCAGAAACAGACTCCACCTTTGGAAGTAAAATCACATTGGGGTTCCATTTATGATATTCCGAGCCACCCGGAGAATTTCGTTAAGAAGTAAAATATAATAAAAACCTTTAAATACTACGAAAACAATTTATATTCTTTCAATATTTTATCTAGTGTAAATATTTTAACTATTTTAAGTTTTCTTTTATATTGGAGAAATTATATTAAATTCTCCTTCATAAGATTTTATAAAATTGGTTTGTTTTTTGAATCGATGTGGCACTCAATAGTTTTCCACACCATGCAGCAGGCTTTAAAATAGGCACTTTTTCAAATATCCGTCAACGCGTTAGACGTTTTAACAAATGTAAGTTTTTTGTTTGCTTGTTATAGACTTCAAAGTTCTGAATTCAGGTATGACTTTTGAGATAATTTTTATATTCACCTTTTTCTTATTATAGTCTTTCAATTGACTCTACTCAAAATATAACTAATAAGTTTTGGTTGTTAATATATAATTCAAAATCCATCAAAGAGAACAATTTCTTTGGAAAACCGTATATGGTAAGTCAAACATTACTATTTCATTTAAACTAATCCCTTTTACTTTCAAATCAAAAACCTAATGATCATTCTTCAGTTGTAGGTCGTAATAATACATGACTTGTATAAAAAAATAAAATTTGTAAGGAAAATTTCAAAAATTTAATAAGATAAAATAGTTTTTCCATTAGACAGATATCATGATTTTCAATTAATGTATCTGAATGCATGACTTGGAATAAACCCTTGGGAGCATAATTAAGTTTAGTAAAGAATTAGTTGCAATCATTATTTGAGATCATAATTAATTTGAGTTTGTAAAAGTCAGAAGCGGAAAATTGCTTTTTCCAATGAAATTTATATAATTTCTCACTCTTGAGTCCACAGAATATATAACCTTTATATTGTACTATTTTAAACTTTAGAAAACTATTTTTAAAGTTTAATTAGGCTGAAGGTGTTGTTATACATGTGATAAATTTATTAATTGGTATAATTCGAAAAAAATAAAACAAAGATAAAAGTAAAAAAAAATAAAAAAATAAAAATATATATTTTTGAATGAGACTGCCTTGAAAATTTTGGTAGATGTGCTGTTAATGTTCTCTTTAATATTCCGTGAATGACTAGTATAAAATTAATAATACATTTTTGCTTTAGTTTGGAGCGAATGTTATTAGCTTTTGGCTTAGATGTTTTTGAGAAAGCTTAAATTTATTTAGTCATTGGCAAAAGTTGATCTATCAGAGTTTGAAAAAAATCACAGCTTAGTCTTCCTTTCTTTTATCACCCAAAATTTAATAATATAAATAAATAAAAAAAAAATAAAAATTCCATCATCTTTGTCAATTTTCCTGAATTCCAATCTACCATACGTAGTTTTTTCCTTTTCTCAAACAAAATTGAAACATAAGTTTAATAAAACTTTTGTTTAATTTTCAGGATTTTTCATCAATATTTTACCAATTCATCATGAGTTTTCAGTAGAGCATTTTTTATCGGCTGACCTGCCCATAATTGTTAAAGGTTGATTTTTCACTAAAGCGGATATAGAAGAAGAAATTGCTCTGCGTTCGCACCTTCCTTAGAACTTATTGACAAAACGTCATTTATGTTCGGAAAATTTCGCCGTGCAATTCTTAATGTAGCGAAATACGGTGGGGATGGAATTCGTGTCGATTGAGAATAAGGAGAACAATTAAAGGAGATATTCTTTTAGCACTACTAAATCCATTGCTGCTAACAGGGCCATAGTATTTTTGTTTCCAGGTCGCTGCACGTTGATGTGTCCACGGTCGGAGACGCACACCTCTATACTTGGTAAACCGATTCACAGTACATTAATGCTTACGTCGAGACGGCGTTTGTCTTATATAATATGGCTTCACTTACATAGGGTTTGCTATATTTACATTCCAACCTACTGCACCATAAGAGAGATCATGTTGATTGTTACCACAATTATATATCTATTTGTGTCCTAAGGTTAAGAGATATAAGGTTGAGTTCTCTGTCCAGGTGAGATGGTTGGTTACTCTGTTCAGATTCCCAATCGACTCTGTTGTCCAATAATGCCGATGTGGTCATTAATATGCCGCACTCTTTATATACATATATATATATATATATATATATATATATATATATATATATATATATATATATATATATATATATATATATATATATATATATATATATTGGGAGAGGACGTAGGCACCATTCGAAGATGGAATTTCCCTATATTGGCATAATGATTCGTTTCTGTCACTCACATTTACACAGAGGGTATCTTCAGCATACTTTAAACCGCAAATTTTGAGTGAAAACTGAAAACAGGCAATATAGTATACACTGCCCTGATCACATCCCTCTTTATATGTATCTTAATGTCTTTCAAACGTTAACACACATTCCTGTCATCGACAATAAAAAATTGCTAAACATGAAATGCCTCGGAGATGCTAGAGACTGTATTCTAAACATTCATCTTGACCACTCTTGCTCTCATCATTGACTTCTCCTGATGATGGAGGTGGTGCCGTCAAGACTCTGCCGACTTGCATTTGTACACAATTCTATTTCTTCATTAATTTCTGCAACGTTTGCAGTCTCTATTCTAATAGTTTTCACGTTATTAAACTTCGCATCCTTTCTTCTAAACCCCATTTCTTGTTCTGTACCGAAACTCAGGGGTCTGAAAGCTTCGATTGCAAACCCTATTCGGTGTCTTTCTCTTAATATCACTACCTTCATTTCTTTCTAAAAAATGGTGAATGTTGTGCATATAACGATGTTGCATGCTATCCTGTTTCTGATTTTGGGTCTTAATTATTTTCTGCTTAAATGATTAAAATCTCTTGCCAATCTATAACTAAATTGGTTTGTTCTGTCTATTTATCACCTAATTTGTCTTACTATATCCTAAATTCTTCCATTATGCAAACTCCAAAATTAAATCCATTCTCATCCACTTTTTTCTCTGAAATCATCATTTCCCATCGACAACGACATTCTCTTTAGTTCTCAAAATACAGTTGGTGAAGTGGTATATCAGTTTTTTTTTATTCACAACAACTTTGAGCAGGAGAAGCAACTTCCTGCCTGCTATCCTAATCGTCTTGGATATGTATCATTTTTCAGCTTCCAATTATTCTCCTTATATTTTCAAGATTTTTCCTCATATGGGTTACCCCGATCATCTTCTTGTATCTGTATCCATATTTGCCTCTTCAATTCTTCACCAAGAACGGTTTCCCCCTTCAGTGATGAGACATTTAAGGCACTTTGTTGCTGCCTACTAGTCGTATGATTACCGTTCTAATAAAATGAATTTCTAGGAGTATGCGGTTCGCATAAGAGTGGTAATTCTCTTTGATTTGAGAGCATACATTCCACTCACTTTCATCTCAACTATAACTACAAAAAGTTAATTTAACTGCTTGTTCTAGTGCTATTCTTCGCAGGAAGGCTGACATCAAAAATAAGTATAATTTTCGAACTTCAGAAACTAATGTTTCTTATATTTCATCC
>SEYY01002637.1:7500-10818 GCA_009176605.1 Armadillidium nasatum
ACTTCTTTGAGAATAAATACCTTAATTATAAATATTCTTACTCCGATTTGTTTTCAAATTATTACTGATAATTATTTTAGCTATTTCTGATCATTAATTTGTTTTAAATGAACCAATTATTTATATTCAGTATTTCATAATTTCATCGTTTTTTTATCATTGGTGCCTCTGAAATCTCTTAAAAATCTTCGTTTCGTTGTCTTATATTCCTACAAATAGCCTTTACTAAAATTATGGTATTGTTTAAATTAATTAAATTACTGATTAAATTAGATTTTAAAATATATTTAAATTTAATTATATACGAGTAGATCATCTGACAATTGCTACAGCGAAGTGTCCCACCAAAATCAAGATTCTGCTAAAATTTTCGCTGCATCTGGTTTAAAATTAAATTCCAATTTTGAAGATATTAAAAATAATTTTTTTAGACATAAAATTTAGGTAGATAATCGTTTTAATATTTAATATTTATAATATTTAAGTTTCCATTAACAAAAGATTTTAAAAATAAGTTCCTAAAAAATTGACTCTTTTGAGGATAGTTCATAAGTTCTGAAAACATTTTCTGTATTATAATAGCATAAATAATTTGCATAAGCTTTCACACGTCAGAGGTGATTATCATATTTTCAGAAAACGATGAAGAAATGTCAAAAGAAGTTTTGAAATAAAAATTTCGATAGGAATATTAAATACAATCAAACGGTAAAGTCTCTCAGTTTCAAATTGAAAATGAACATCCAACTGATAAACAAAAGCATGTCAACTAAAATTAAATTATTCTTTTTATTTAATTACAGTTTATTTAAGCCAATTTTAAATGAAAAATAATTTAATTTTAAATTATTGGAAATAAAGATTTATGTTTTTTTTTAATATAAATTTATAATATAATATATATATATATATATATATATATATATATATATATATATATATATATATATATATATATATATATATATATATATATATATATATATATATATATATATATATATATATATATATATATATATATATATATATATATATATATATATATATATACTTGAATTTTGCATTGTATAGACTGAAAATTCTAGAGGCACCAGTCGGACGTCTGGGAGAGTCACGTCACCCTGGCGTCTCCCTAATTACGCTTATGCTAATTTGGTATCCTAACTTCCGTCACTCGGTGTCCATCCTTCCCTCTGAAGTGATAAAATTCTTTTAATCATATCAATATGTTTCTTAATATTCTTATTATTTCTTTTTCTCATGGCCTTATTTGAAAGACTCCCATTATTATTTTCACTAAGGAGGCTTCTAAGAGATTAGTTGTTCTGGAGAATCTGGAGAATTCTTCACACATTCCAGTTTATTTCTCTGTATAAAGATGTTGTTCGTCTTTCTTTGACTTAAACACTTTCAAACTCCATGCAAAGGTTCACTTCTGCCTTAACTAATTTTTTTTTCTTTTGTGACAGGACTAATCGGACTTGGGTGGATTTCAAGTGATCATCTTACTCTCTCACCAGAGAATATATATATATATATATATATATATATATATATATATATATATATATATATATATATATATATATATATATATATATATATATATATATATATATATATATATATATATATATGAATAATTTAATTATCCTTAAAATACGAAACAAAGTACTATTTTTAAGGATGGACTCGTAATTAATTTTTGTTTTGCCTATATTTTAAATTTCGTTAAATATTTAAATGAAAAATGAAGGAGGATAAATCAAAGATGGTTTTCACTACTCGAGAGCTCTTGTAAAAAGGCTTCTTAAGGCTTTCTTGGAAGAGGCGGCAGCTCTCCTACGGAGAACTCTTGCAAGATGTTCAGTATAGAGAAAGCTGAGAGACCTCTTGTAAAAAAGCTCCTGAAGGCAGCAGCACTTGTAAGAGGCTGTAGGCTCCAGAAGGTGTTGGCTCTTGTATAAGATTAACCAAGTTGCTCAACATTGTTTTGGCAACCCAGAATACTCATAAGAGATTCTAAGAATTATCGTATGGTATTATAAAAGCCCTTCTCTTTTTAAAAAAAAAAAAAACGCTTGTAAAAGGTTTTGACAATATGGCTTATGTGAGGTTCTTGTAGACCTTTTCTGGCACAGCATACTGGCCTACGTAAGAGGAACATGTAAATGACCTCTTTTGGCACACTGTGGTAAAATTGTGATTTGTATGTAATGTAAATGCGAACCTATTCACGCAACTCCGACCGCTATTAGTCTACCATTTACCATCTAGTATTTATTATAATAAATATATATTTAAAGTTATTCTTTAATTGTCCTTGCCACTCTATATTATTTTGCTAAGGTGTCTTGCTTTCTTTCTTGTTTTAGTAATAAGGGGATGGGACCAGAGGAGTAGAGAGGCCCCCGTTTTTACAATATATATATATATATATATATATATATATATATATATATATATATATATATATATATATATATATATATATATATATATATATATATATATATATATATATATGAGATGCTCTGGTTAGTTCGATAGGCCTAGTAACAATGGTTACTATTCAAACTAAGAGAGAGTTAGCAAAAATGCATACCAACACACTGGCGTCTGACCTTAGCGGAGAAAGGATGCTCTTCAGAGCTCCGGCCGCGAGTCAGTGGAATTAAATCTTGAGGGCAAATAACCTCATCTAATAATTAATCTGTGATCAACCCAACAGTGTCCTTCATAAATCTTATATTGATCATTATTGTAAATTTAATATATATTATTTACATATATAAAAAAAAATTAAGGAATACATCAGTTTGGTATTCACTTTCGCTGACGTTACCTGCAACTGCTGGTGACTCTTTTAAGAAAACTCAACTGAATATTCTTTAGCAATTTTTATCTGCAAATCTCTTATGGCTCAACCCTTTTACTACCGTTTCATTTCTTTAGCCTCTGTTCTTTTTAAGGTTTTCGAATCTATCCTTAACAGGATTTGGAAACATCTCAATTCTTCTAATCTTATCTCTTTGATCGTGAGGATTTCATTTATGATTTGTAAAAATTTTAGTTTATTATAAACTGTATAATAATAATAATTATTTTTATTTTTAATAATAATAGTAATAATAAAAATAGCATTATTAATAATAATAATAATAATAATAATCTTTAATCTCTATTCCTTTTTGCAGTTACAAAGTTCTACAAACAAAAATCGTATACTTTATATGTATTAATACAAAACTGAAATGGGCTTCTTGGGGGGCGAATTAATCTTTTATGCCGAATAAATTAACATTTTTCATTTAT
>SEYY01002638.1:10000-20000 GCA_009176605.1 Armadillidium nasatum
GACTATATATAAAATACTAAAATAATAATAATAATTGCAATAAAATAATAAAACTATAGGAATATTATTGATATTTAAAATAACAAACAAAAAAAGTCTAAAATCGAAATTTTGCAACACCAAGAAATATTAAAAAGGCTGGACTTTTTATTGTGTGAAAAGAACAGTAGAAAAAGCTTGATCATTTAAGGATAGGGAATGAGTTTTTATATATAAAGACTCCAAAATCCTACGATCAAGAAGAGTAGACGAATGTCGAAGTATTGAGAAATTGGAAGAAGAAAAAGGGAGGGTATCTCCATTGTCTCTTATGGGAGAGTGTTCAGGAGCGGAAAGAGGAAGGTCAGTTCTGAAGGAAACTCCTCTATGCTTATCAATCCACATTTTTAATTGTAGACCAGTTTGGCCTACATACGCCGCATTACAGCTGGCACACTTAAATAAATAAATTAATGAGGATCTGAGAAGCATTAGGATAGATTCCTTGTGTCTGAAGAAAGTGTGAATTGAGAAGGAGTTATAATTTATAAGAATAAACTGGCATTGGGGGAATGTAGCTTCAAGTACAGAAAGAAATTTTTTTTTAATTTGGGATGTAAGTGATCCTATATACGGAAATTTTAGATATATTTTTTGTTTAGGAACAGTAGGAAAATGATAAGTAGGTCTAAAGATATTAGCGAGAAACTCATTAATACTTTTTTCCACTTGGAACTTAGGGAGTAAACTAAATTGTAAATATTTTAATAAAATCCAACTCTTTATGAAATAAATGCCAGTCACAGCAAATTCTTAAATGCTGTATAGAATCTAGATCTTAGGCCTGATAGAATAAACTTGAGATGTATATTGTTAAAATAGTTTGTAGCAAAAAGGGTTTGGAAGTAGGTTTTCTACAAACAGATGTTTTAAATATGTTGTTAATATGTGTAACATATACATCTAGAAAGGATATGGAATTATTAACTTCTTGTTCCATGGTGAATCTCATATTGTTGTGTGTCTCATTCATATACTACAGAAACATACTGGCATGAGTTTTCTCCTTGAAAATACGAAATAGTCATCCATGTAGAGGCGATAAAGAAAGGGTTTGAATAGAAGGGGGCATTGCCTGATCCATTGTTTTTCATAATAACAGAGAAAGCTATTTGCAAAAGCAGGACCTAATGGAGAGCCCCATAACCATACCATCAATTTGGCTATATAGTTCTTCGTTGAAAAGGAATATAGAATATTCAACAAATAATTATAAAAATAAAAACAAAGTTGTTGAGCAAATTTTAAACTGGTGTCATTTGAAGTCGGGGTGAGAAATTTTTCTTATAAAAAACTCCCTTCATATGACCCCAGTTCAAAATTTGCATAACATTTTTTTAATTTCTTTCAGAAAAGTTAGGAGGATCATATAGGCACATTTTCATCTAAGGATTGTTTTTGATTGAATCAATCCTTCATGGTATTATCGTGGTTTTTATGGATTTTTTTCCCCCAAATTTTTTTGGAGAAAAAACCCTAAAAATCATGAAAACACCATGAAGGAGTGCTTCAATCAAAAATAATCCTTAGATGTAAATGTATCTATATCATTCTCCTAAGTTTTCTGTAAAAAAAAAAAAAAATTGAAGAAAAATTGTTGAACAAATTTTTAACATTTTTTTCATTTGAAGTTGGGGTGAGAAATTTTTGAAAAAAATTTCAAAACATGATAACATCATGAAGGATTGTTTCAATCAAAAACAACCCTTAGAGGAATATGTTTCTACATCATTCAACTACCTTTCCTTAAAAATTGTTATTGAGCAAATTTTGAACTGGGTCCATTTGAAGTTTTCGTGGATTATCTCTCAAACCATACCCCCTACAAAAATTTTACCAGAATGCAAAAACCTGTATCGTCCACAATTATACTTAAATACAAAGTTTAATCTTTCTGTTGTGAAAATTAAAAATTTTATTTAAAAAAATAATAATCGACAAAAGTTTAATTAAAAATTTAAATTCTATTAGTTTGCCAATATTGAAATGTAATTTTGTTAACATCGTGAACTTTTTTAAATATTTAATAGTTTACTCATTCCTCTATCAATACATACTTATTAATATTATTTATATCAGCTAAATACTATTCTTATTCTTAACGTATATTAATTTTATATAATACTTATTTTTTGTATAAAATTTTATCACTTATTATAAACCTTGAAAATGGGAAGTAGCCTTTCCCGAAACTAGTCGGCAAAAAATTTAAACATTAAAACTAAAAATATTTAAATTGGTTTTGGTCATTCTCACTGATATATATATATATATATATATATATATATATATATATATATATATATATATATATATATATATATATATATATATATATATATATATATATATATATATATATTATAGAGTGAATACATAAATATTTAAGTTTTTTTTTAAACAAATTAAAATTATATTGAAAATAAATTAAAAAATATATATTATTATTATTATTATTATTATTATTATTATTATTATTATTATTATTATTATTATTATTATTAATTTTTACAATTTTCTTTTATAGTTACCACGCCGACATGAAGCGAGTGGACAAAAAAATCGTTTTGAATTTTGTGCATTGTATAAAGTCAATTATTTTGATATTAGATCCATATTGAAAGACTTCATTAACTTTTATTACTCTAGTGTGGTCAAAACCGATGTCAAATAGTTCCAATACATGAATACAAAAGAACACGTAATAAAGGCAAAAAGAAATCTACAGAACTGAAATTGAAAATGTTATTTTTATAAAGCAATATTATCGCAAACAAATGAAGAAACGTCTGTGAGTGGCATTATAATAAGTGAAATGGAATTTCAGTTAAAAAATTCTCTCTTTTTTAAACATGGATTTTGCTACATTTTTCGAAAAAGATTGAAAATTCTCTGTGGACAAGAAAAAAAAAAAAACATTTTCTAATACAAAAGAAAATGAATTATTAACAAAAAAAAAAAAAAAAAAAAAAAAAACTCGGGTTAGATGGGCGCTTCTTTCACAAAACAATTAAACCTATCTCTCTCTCTCTCTCTTTTTTTTTTTTCTTAAAAAATAAATATAAAAATGCTGAAAAGGAAAAAAAAATCGTAAAAGAGAAGAGAGAGAGAGAGAGAGAGAGAGAGAGAGAGAGAGAGAGAGAGAAGAGAAGAGAGAGAGAGAGAGAGAGAGAGAGAGAGAGAGAGAGAGAGAGAGAGAGAGAGAGAGAGAGAGAGAGAGAGAGAGAGAGAGAGAGAGAGAGAGAGAGAGAGAGAGAGAGAGAGAGAGAGAGAGAGAGAGAGAGAGAGAGAGAGAGAGAGAGAGAAAATGAGAGAGAGAGAGGAGAGAGAGAGAGAAAGAAAATGAAAAAATTAAATAAGGAAACGTATTACCTACCATAAAATAAATAATAAGATCAAAACGAAGGAAAACTATATTAAAATGTCTTCAACTCCGATTTTATTAGAATTTTTTTTTCCAAAAACCTTCCAAATTGAATCTAAAGGAAAAATTTAAGTAAAGGAAATACGTACAAATTCCTTTTAACAAAGTCAAGAAACACTTACCATTTATATATATATATATATATATATATATATATATATATATATATATATATATATATATATATATATATATATATATATATATATATATATATATATATATATATATAAGTAGTACACGAACCTCCGGACCCCCAGATTAGAGTCAATTTCAGCCGGTTTGAACCACAAAGAAAATGGTCAGGAAAGAGAGTGAGGTGAACGCAGCGATTTTGCAAACTCAGGCAACTTCCTGATACCATTTTTGGGGGGTTCACGGGGCTCCAGCGGGGGCCCCTTCTCCAGACTTGAGGACCAATTTCAATGGGATGAACTCTCCAAAATGGTGTCAGGAAAGAGCGTGAAGTCAATTTGAGCGGAGTGATTTGCCTTGCTTCCTGGTTTTGCTTAGAGTTGCCAGATTTTTCGAGATAGCTAAATCTGGCCCCTGTCGAAGCGCCATATATATATATATATATATATATATATATATATATATATATATATATATATATATATATATATATATATATATATATATATATATATATATATATATATATATATATATATATATGCAAAAGGGTACGAGCATTTTTGATCAAAATGAAATAAAAATCAATATTAAAATTGTTGTATCCTTTGATCCCTTCCCATATGTATCTAGTATCATAACTACTGTTTTTAAATGACTATCCCTGGCGAGCTTACACGCCTACGAAAAGCGGAACCTCTGCTATGCACCGTTGTTCAAAGAATTACACATTTAATAATATAAATATATAAAAAATATATCAAAGGATAAATCGGTGTCATTTGTATAACAAAATCAAATATTCTTAACGTTTTAATAATAATAATAATAATAATAATAATATAATATAATATATATATATATATATATATATATATATATATATATATATATATATATATATATATATATATATATATATATATATATATATATATATATATATATATATATATATATATATATATATATATATATATATATATATATTATATATATATATATGTATTAGAAGAGTGACACATTTTATTTTATTTTTAAAGGTAAACGTGTTTAATTTTTATACAAAAGAACAAGAGAATGACTGAGTGAGGTGATCGATCACATAAGTACGAGTTTGTCATTCGTTCATTTTTACATGTTGAATGAAACTAAAAAAAACTTAAAACTATTCTTTTGGAAAATTCATTTCTTTTTATTTTTAATTATTCCCTTTTTGTACAATGAAATTTAACATAATAATAATAATAATAATAATAATAATAATAATATTAAATTGCAATAATAATTTTAGTGTTTAGTTTTGTGGATAATTTAAATGTTCTTTTCAAAAGCCATTTGTTTTTTATCCAAATCTTAGTACGTAATAAAAAAAAATTTTTTTTTTTGGAGGGGGAAGGGGGAGGTGTCGGGAATATTTTTATTTTCTTGTCTTTTCTTAAATTTCAGGACCTTTTCTGTTTCAAGTTCCCTTTGGTAACTTTTCAAAATGGACTTTAAAGCTTTTCTTAAACAGTTTAGTTATTTCAGATTATTATTATTATTAATGATTATTATTGATGATTATGATGATTATTATTATTATTACTATTATTGTTATTACTTTTATTATTATTACTATTATTATTATTGAATATTAATATAATTACTACTGATTATTATTATTATTATTATTTTCAATACAATTTATCACGTACTCCAAATTAAATCCCAAAGGCATTTTATTTTTTAATTCCATATTAAATCACAGATTTATTTTCCTACTGGGAAAATTTCATATATCGTTTTTATTCTTAATATTATCGTTCTATAAATTCCCTTTTAATTTCGTTCATGAAATGTAAATTACATTTAATTTTATCTGTAATAAATTATATAATATTTTGCGCTTAAGCTTTTTTTTAAATAGAAAATAGCAACTTTGAAAGTGTTTTATTCATATTTTAACCTTATGTTTGCACAATGTAAATATATAATATATATATATATATATATATATATATATATATATATATATATATATATATATATATATATATATATATATATATATATATATATATATATATATATATATATGTGTGTGTGTGTGTGTGTGTGTGTGTGTGTGTGTGTAAAGGTCATAAAAATAGAAATAGAATTTGAATGTGTAAACGCTCGTACATTTTTATTTTTTATTTTTTTTCACGTTTTTAATTTATTTAATTTAATTTTCTTAAAAAAAAATTATTTTTTAATATAGCGAAATTATTTTGAATTTTGAGCATTGCAAAAAGTCTCAAAAATACTCAGTAATAATATTATATTTCTGTTGTAAAACTTTTATTAACTTTCATTACTGTTAATAGCATGGCCAAATCCAATGTCATATTCTTCCAATAAATGGATACAAAATAACATGTAATAAGCGCAAAAGAAATCTTAAAAAAAAAAAAATAAAAAAAAATGAAATTGAAAATATTAAAAAAAAAAATACAAATAAAATTAAAAGATCCCAAAAGATAGTAAGAAGAAAAAGAAAAAGTCTTGCGGCGGCATTTTCATGCGGTTATCGGAATCTGAATTTAAAGTTCTCGCTCCAATATACATATTGACTTTGTTACTTTTTTCCTTTGGAATAAGATTGAAAATTCTCTATGAAAAAAAACGATATTCTAATACAATAGAAAATGAATTATTAACAAAAACTTAGGTTAGATGATTATTTCTTTCATAAAACAATTAAACCTCTCTCTCTCTCTTCTTTTCTTTTCTTTTAATAGATTTAATGTGAACTTTTTAAAAAGGTTTAAAAGGTTTCTTAAGCAGTTTATTTGAGTTTAAATTGCACTTTAAATTATTTTAATAATTTTTTTTAATGATTAATACTGCAGGATTATTATTATTATTATTATTATTATTATTATTATTATTATTATTATTATTATTATTATAATTGTTACTGATTATTATTATTAAGTGTTACTGATTATTATTATTATCCAAACTTCTTTCGTCATTTTCTGATTATCTGATTGAAATTTTCAATAATGAGAGAGAGAGAGAGAGAGAGAGAGAGAGAGAGAGAGAGAGAGAGAGAGAGAGAGAGAGAGAGAGAGAGAGAGAGAGAGAGAGAGAGAGAGAGAGAGAGAGAGGAATAATCTATAATAAAATAAATAAAAAGATCAAACCGAGAGAAAACTATGTTTAAAATGTCTTTAAATCGGTTTTATCGAAAACTTTTGCCCAAAAACCTTCGTAATTAATTTAAATATAAAGAAAAAACTTTAATAAAAGAAGTACAAAGAAATTTCTTTAACAAAGTTAAGAGATGAGAACATTTCTTACACTTTTCATATATATATTATATATATATATATATATATATATATATATATATATATATATATATATATATATATATATATATATATATATATATATATATATATATATATATATATATATATATATATTATATATATTACTTCTGGTGAGCAAAGGCCAGAGGCCTACCAAATTTCCACCAGAGGAGAAAATCAGAATCCTGGTCAGATTAAAGGCCGACATGTCACGAAAGACGGTGTTTGAAGTTGTGTAAGTCATATTGTAAGTCATAAGTGTGTTCCAAACTTTACCTATAGAGTACATGTAAGAATGAGCATAGCGGTTAAGTCTTGGGTCAGAGAGTTGGAGAGAAAGGATGAGACTGTGTAGAAAGACGTGTCGCACGAGCTCTTCTCAAAGGAGGTATATACATATATATATATATATATATATATATATATATATATATATATATATATATATATATATATATATATATATATATATATATATATATATATATATATATATATATATATATATATATTATATTATATATATATAATATATGGATAAAGGCATATCGGCATATTTTCAGTATCGGTATCGGTATCGGCAAAATTTTTGGATAAGAGTAAAGCATCGGTATCGGTAGTAGTATCGGCAAGTATCGGCATATTTTTCGGTATCGGTATCGGTATCGGTAAATTTTTAGGTATCGGTATCGGTATCGGTAAAAATTTTGGTATCGCTCCATCCCTAATATATATATATATATATATATATATATATATATATATATATATATATATATATATATATATATATATATATATATATATATATATATATATATATATATATATATATATATATATATATATATATATATATATATATATATATATATATATATATATATATATATATATATATATATATATATATATATATATATATATATATATATATATATATATATATATATATATATATATATATATATATATATATATATATATATATATATATATATATATATATATATATATATATATATCGCGCTTTCAGTACACAAATAAATAAATGGGGAACACGTATTTTGCTAAATATTTGATAAATGAATCTAGTGAATTTGAGTACGCTAAATACGGATTTCAACTCAGTCTGGTTCTTTCAAGTCATGATTCTTGCCATTTTCAAGATTTTTCAAATTATGACAAAAAAAAAAAAATAAAAAATAAAATAAAATAAAATAAAAAAAAGTCATGTGTTGAGAAAATTTTCAAAGTTTCATGAATACAAACAGTTAAAAGTACTGAATAATTTTATAATAAAGATAGAAATGACTAAAAAAAGATATACTCTCATTACGGTAAAAATTCTCTTTTATTAAGACTTTCTAGTGGATTTGGTTGTTGATGTAGGTCTCTTTTTAAGTATCATCAGTAGTCAGACATTATGTGGGAATCCCACGGCTCTTGGTACCGTTCCTCCATAATTTTGATATCTTGTTGGAACTCTCCCCTTCTTCGTCACTCGCATCACCTAAATTACAAGGAAATTGGTCAAGATAGCTACTTTTATATAAGCTTTTTTACGCTCATATTGCATCCTAACACTTTGTAGTCTCTTAAAAAAATTTTTTTATTACGAGTTCTTTATAGTTATCGGTCATATAATTCCTTAAAAAGTTTTCAAACAAGTCCGCGAATGAGAACTAAGCCTTTTTCTCGCGTTTATTCATGACATTAAGGAAATTGCTGCCTTTAAATAATGCTCTTATTTGTGAGCAGTCGAAAATTCACGGCTTGAATTTTTTCATAACTTAAACTTGATAATTTTGAAATTATGCAATTAAAGCACTCGTCGCTCGTACCTAAAGCTTTTACATATTGTTTTATGAGGTCTAGTTTGATATACAGACGAGGAAAAATAATTTTATCTCAGCTCACTAAAGGTGGATTAATTACATTTTGTTTCTCCGACAGCAAGTGAAGTTCGTGCTTGACAGATTTGTTTGAAATAATGTTCTACCTTGGCTCTGTTGTCCCATAAGCAAGGAAACGCTCGAGAAAATTCAAGAATCCTATTAGATTTATAGCTTACTTTAATAATATTCAAATGGTTTAAAAATGATACCAGTAAAAATATTTTTAGCGTGTTACATATAAAAATAGATATAATATAATAATACTATAACAATAGATACAAATATCTAGATAATAACTAGTAAGACTGGGAGTAATAAGGAAAAAAAGAACTTCCTATGAATACGATAAAGGATGAGGAGT
Organism: Armadillidium nasatum; assembly: GCA_009176605.1. Classification (NCBI taxonomy): domain Eukaryota; kingdom Metazoa; phylum Arthropoda; class Malacostraca; order Isopoda; family Armadillidiidae; genus Armadillidium; species Armadillidium nasatum. The sequence continues at coordinate 19,199 of SEYY01002638.1, forward strand.
GTTGAGCAAAATCAGGACCTGATGAAGCAAAATCGAGTGCAAATTCCTGCTCAGCGCAAACTAATGACCTATAATTCAGTGTCGAATCTAATTCAGTAGACAAAAAAAATTGAAATTTGTTCAATGTAAAAGACATAGTTAGTGGCTACACTCTTCTCTTAATTCACAAATCACACACACTACTTTACAACTTCACACCAACATGTTCGTTTTTTAGAAACTAAATCACTGTAGCAAACAATGTAACTCCAGAGTTTATTGTCACTGAACAACAAGTTGACTGACTCTGGTAATAAGTTTGGTCTCTATGATGCACGGGTTTCTTTCGTCCCTTCCATTTCAACATTCGTGGTATTTATCCTATTTCTGCTTTATTGAACACTCTCTTTCTTCACTAGGAAAAAACTAGTTCCACTAGTTAGATTATTCTTAATCGAAACTCAAGTGATGGAAAGCTTTGATAGCAAGCCATTTTCTGGTACCAATTACAAGGTTTTCTCAATTTTTATCTACAGTTTAATGATGTGTGCAGTGTGTAAAAATTTTTCCTTTTCAAGTTTATCCGTCCTGCTTATATATCTCCTGGCTCAAGTGACTATCCTAGGTTAATCGACCATCCAAACTCCAATTAAAACATATTCTTTTGCCTTCTCCATTAACTAAAATTACTGTTCTACACTAGTTGTTTAAACCCGTCACTAGCTTTCGTAGTTCTGAAGATACAGATAAAAAAGGACACTTTCCAATTCTCTATCCAGATACCAAGCTTGACCGGGCAGCGTATCTCACTACACATGTATGT
>SEYY01002638.1:42500-45000 GCA_009176605.1 Armadillidium nasatum
ATCATGTATTCAAAACATATTCCATTTTGTTTTAAAGAATTAATAATGGAAGTAGCGATTAAATGTTCCAGTTATCCTTCTACGGGGACAAACTCCAAAAATTCTTCTTTAACTTTGTATGATTTATCAACGTACCTGAGGCATATTGTCATCTGTTCTGTTTTTAATATATCTGTTGTTTTGTCAGCGAAAATAGCAAAGCATTTTGCACTGTTAACATTATTAACAATTTTGCTTTTTATGATCTCACCACATAAATGAATTAGTTTATTCTAAATAGATGGGCTAATATATTGTGAAACTTTTGACAAAGATGACAAGTGATCAAGAAGCGTTTTATCTCCAGCATCTATTCGAAACCTTAATAATGCTCTAAAATTACGATAGGATACATTGTCATTATCCTCTGATGATATATATCCCGATTCGTATTTTCCGCAAAGTGCTATTTATTTATTGCTTTGCACAAAAAAATAATTGTGCTAACGATAGATTTTAATTTCAAGCATTTTTCCTATGCTTGTATTTTTCGATTATTATCTAACTGCTTAACAATATCACAAGACCCATTTGCAACCTATAAAAAATTATCTGCCAGTGTAACACAAGTTTTATGATATTCAGTTTGTTAATGGCTAGAAAACTTCAACAGCTTTTTTTTGTACTTTTAAAAACACATAGAGACTAACGTTCCTGCAACTTGATGCCTCCCTTTTCCTACGCAATCTTTACTAAAAAGCGCACACAATTTGCAAAATGCGCCTCCAGGATATTCTGAATATGTCAACCAATTATATGAGTGTAAAGCCACATTCTTTGAAAACTTAAATTTCTGTCCAAAATTTTAGGGAAGATGTAACCAAAGTGCGGTGATCGACGCATATTTTAAAATCTTTTCCTTACTCATATCATCAATTTTCTTATTTATATATAAACCAATATCTAACTAATTCACATACTGTATTTATGAGGTCCTTATTTTCAATAGTGTGCAATAACCGCAGAACGTCACACGCTTGTTGAAAATTAGCAACATTAGAGATATTAGCATCGGTGTTGCTATCGTTAGTTATTGTCTTCACTATTATCCAAGCTTTTAACTTTTTCCAGAAAAAAACTATCAAAAAGGTTTTTACTACGCTTCATATTTAATTAATTAGCATTCACCAAAATTACAAATACTCAAACACGGAAAGAAAACGTGGGTAATGAGCGGCGACAGAGAGAGAAAAGAGAGAGTGAGAGTGTAGCAGATACAAGCAAAAAAAAACTGAAAACTCAATAATTTGCATTGTTCGACTAGTGACTAAAAAAATTACTGAGGTAAACAGATTACAGGTATTCGTAGTCAGACTTTTAACCAACAAAATATATAGTGTTTGTGTGTGTGTGTTTTGATGTTGAGGGTTTGATGCAAAAGAAACACAACCCCAAGAGAAATAGAAAATTAGATAAAAAAAATTAAAAAATCGACTGTCACAGGTATATATAAAGCACAATGAATGATGAACGTAAGTTAATAATGGCACAAGTTTTAATAAGAAAACACTAGCACAACAATTCCGGTTTTTCAAAAAGTGGAAACCATACGACAAATATTTCCACAAAGAATGAAAGAGGAACTCTATACAAAAGTAAAAAATCTCTCGCAAGATTTTAACTCAAGTTCAAATTTGATGCACTAAGCGTTTTAGGGAATATTCAGTTGGAGATACTCCCACTATATATATATATATATATATATATATATATATATATATATATATATATATATATATATATATATATATATATATATATATATATATATATATATATATATATATACAAAAACTAAATTTAGCTTGTTTTGTTACAAGTTGCTATAATATTTTTTGAAAACAAATAATAAAATTCCTGATAATTTCGGAGGGGGGCGGGTGGTTCTAACCTCCCCAGATCATATATATATATATATATATATATATATATATATATATATATATATATATATATATATATATATATATATATATATATATATATATATATATATATATATATTGTTTATTGCCCAGAGAAAAACAATTTCAATACTCTTTTGGATGGATATCAAATCTCATTTGAGTCAAATTGCATAGTATAATCGAAATAACTTCAATCTGAGTATCTGTAAGTGGAAGTGTAAATTTTGTGCATGTGTTTAAGTATAGAAAAGAATTTTAGGCATGTTGAACGTTTTGGTTGTATTGCTTGCAATACAAAAAATATAAAATAAAATATAAAAATAAAATAAATAAATAAATAAATTTTTAAATTGCGTTTTATTTTTTACTAAAAAAAAATAAATTTAAAAAAATTTTTATTGAAAATTTAAAAGTAAAAATATTTTTTTTGCATATATTCAAAGAATGAAAATTCTCTCTCTCTCTCTCTCTCTCTCTCTCTCTCTCTCTCTCTCTCTCTCTCTCTCTCTCTCTCTCATCTCTCTCTCATATATATATATATATATATATATATA
>SEYY01002638.1:47500-52500 GCA_009176605.1 Armadillidium nasatum
AGTCCACTCAAAGCTAGTTCTGTTAAATAATCAATATTCAGCGAAGACACTATAAATACAGCTCCCGGATTTCTTAATAGAGTTATATTTAACGTTACTTAAATGATTTCATCATTTCTTGTTCACTAATAATAAAGTACTAATAAAGTAAAAGTCTTGTTAACTATACGCTCATAGACTAATTTCCTTAAAATGTGTATCCAATTTCTTATTGAATGATTAGATGCTGTTACTGTTCAATATTTGATAAGAAAGACTATTCCACTTTTCAGTCACATCGTACGTAAAAAAAAATTCTTTGCTATGTTTGTTTGAAATCGTTGTGAGATAGCTTGTGTCCGTTGCTACGTGTTAGGTCATTCAAGTCGTACCGAAAATATTGCTTATAATCAACGTTATCAAATTTATTTAGAATTTTAAATACTTCTATTAATTTTCCTCTCAATCTTCTTGTTTCTAAAGAATGTATATCCCGTTCTTGTAACCGTTGCACATATAATTTACCTCTCAATTCTGGTATTAATTTAGTTGCCCTTTTTTAAAATACTTTCGATTTTATCTATGTCTTTTTTCAGATATGGACTCCAAAACTGTACCATGTATTCCAGATGAGGTCTAACTAAAGGTTTGTAAAGAGGAAATATTATTTTTAAAGATTTATATTCAAAATTTCTAGCAATGAAACCTAAAGCTATATTAGCTTTCTTAGCAGAATCAGCACAGTTTTGAAAATTTTAAATCGTTAAAAAAAGAAGAAAAACAAGTTTGCAAAACTTAAACTTCTAAAGGAAAAGAAGATTAAAAAAGAAGAAAGGGAACAAAAACCTTAAAAAAAAACAATATAAAAATGAAAAAAAGGTAAATAGTAAAAAAAAAAAAAAAGTAAGATAGAATGCAAGAAAGTGCATAAATAAAAAAGAAGAAAAACTAGAAAAAGAAGAGTAAAAAAGAAAGGGAGTTCTTTTATTATTAATACTATTAATTATTATTAAAAATCATTATAATTATTATTACTATTACCCAACCTTTAAAATAAACCCAAGTATCTTGACCTTTTATCAAGTAATCTTCAAACGGATATTTTCGTCATCTATTAAATATTTTGACTAAATTTGTATTGATAAATAATTTATTCAAGTATTTTTGAAGAGGGAAAAATGTCGATTCCAAAATCCAGGATTATTTTGTCGATTCATCAAGGAATTACTTTTTTATCCTTTGTATTCTTTCCTCCTGACACACGTGTCGAAGACGAAAACTTTAGGATTTACTTTTAGGAGCTTAGGAGTTTGCTCGTTTATATATATATATATATATATATATATATATATATATATATATATATATATATATATATATATATATATATATATATATATATATATATATATTATATATATATATATATATATATATTATATATATATATATATATATATATATATATATATATATATATATATATATATATATATATATATATATATATATATATATATATATAGGACCTTGTGTAGAATATGATCCCATTCCATTTTTGGCAACGTGTCTTACCTAACCTAACTTACCCTAACCTAACTTATCCTAACCTAATCAAATTTAATGTAACCTAACAGTAGCCTAATCTAACATAACTAAAAACGTTCCAAAATAAAGAAAACGTACTTGGGAGAATCTACACAAAGATATATAGATATATATATATATATATATATATATATATATATATATATATATATATATATATATATATATATATATATATATATATATATATATATATATATATATATATATATATATATATATACTATAATAAACCCCAAGGAAATAAAAATATTAAAACGGAGACAAGTCTTTCGGAAGAACACTCCTCCGTCTTCCCTCTTTCAGGTGTTCCGAGACTTAAAAGAGAAGAGGGAGGATGTTCTTCCAAAAGACTTGTCTCTTTGTTAAATGTTGTTTTATTTATTCTATGTTGATACTACACGGTTATAGTGTTTGATAATATATATATATATATATATATATATATATATATATATATATATATATATATATATATATATATATATATATATATATATATATATATATATATATATATATATATATATATATATATATATATATATATATATATATATATATATAGAAGGAAACAAAGCATGCTTGTTAAGTCGTATGAAACATGTTACAAAAAAAAAAAAAAATATTTTTTTCTAACAAAAAAAAATAAATAAATAAATAAAAGAAAAAAAATATAAAAAAATTAAAAAAAATAAAAATAAAAGATAAAGAGAAACAAATTCAGAAATAGGAGGAGGATAGACTCTGCTAGTGAGGCTCAAAGGATTCTAGGTCATGTTACCCTTGTTAACGGTTCTTTTTCTTTATTTTAGTATATTTGTTTAATAACTTTTTTTTTGTTTTCATTCATTTATTTGTTTTTTTTTATGATTATTATTATAATCTTTTATTTATTTATTTAATTTATGGTAAAAATAAACCATTTTTTATTACCTACGATTCGCGAGCAATATGTGGCTGAAAGATAATATGAATAAAAATGATTATTTTATTATTATTATTATTATAATTGCAAATATAAATTATTATTATTATTATTATGATTATTATAATTATACATATATTATCATTATTAATAATTATTATTACATCACGATGAATTTTTACCTTAGTATTAATATTTATGCATTAAATTTACTTTTGTGATAATAATAATAAATGAATAATAATAATAATAATAATAAATTATCGATTAGTATTATATTACTGTATTATCATTGCTTTAGTTTTATTATATTTTCTAAATTATACCATTATTATTTTTATTGAATTATTATTATTATTATAGTATTAGTAGTAGTAGTAGTATATAGTACTGTTTTTATCATTACTTTTGTTTTATTATATTTTCTAAATTATATATTATTATTATTATTATTATTATTATTATTATTATTTTCATTATTATCATATAAAGTTCTAAATGGAAGCATATATTATATTCCCTAAGTACTAAACCATCAATGTTGACTCTGAGCTCGTCCTGTTAATTGAGACGGTAAAATGACACCAAAATATTACAACAAATTCGCCTTTTTTTCTCTCTCGCTCTCTTTTATTTTTATTATTATTATTATTATTATTATTATTATTATTATTATTATTCATTGCAAATTACTATTTTAATTATTATTATTATTATTATTATTATTATTATTATTATTACTTTATTATTATAAATTTTATCATTTATTAGTTCGTTTTACAGTTACCACTATTATTATTATTATAAGTATTATTATTATTATTATTGCTTTTATTATTATTATTATTATTATTATTAGTAATAATAGAAGCAGATGGTCATAAATTTCAAAGCTACTATTGATAATAATATCAATAAAGGTAATATTTTTTATATTATAATTACTAGCAATAATAGTAATAGTAATAGTATAACATCAGGCTATTATAACAATTCTTATTAATATTCAAAATCATTACAGATTTAGTGTCTTGTTTCAATAACTATTTTTTTCAGTCAAATTCATATTGAGAATTGCATTATAATAGTTATTATTATTATTATTATTATTATTATTATTATTATTATTATTATTATTATATTATTATTATAACTTTTTTTTTTTTTTTTTTTTTTTTTTCTTTTTTTTTTTTTTTTTTTTTTATATTATAAAGAAAATTTTAATTTACTTTTATGTATGCGTGTGTGTGTGTGTTTATGTATAGATAAGAATATGCATGCAAATTTTCATCACCTAAAAAAGGTATTATCGAAATAAGAAAACCTAGAAAAATAAATAAAATAAAATGAATCATGCGTTTTATAACACTTAGATTTATCTTTTAAAAGGTAACGCGTTTATGTTTACTTATTTAAGTAATATTTAAAAAAAAATATATATATATATATATATATATATATATATATATATATATATATATATATATATATATATATATATATATATATATATATATATATATATATATATATATATATATATATATATATATCCGTCTTGCACTCATGTGAATATCCTGGCATTTTCTGGTATCTCTTTCTAAAACCCTATAAGGATACAAACAATTTCTTGTTTGTTTATTTTAGCAATATCAAAACAAATTAATCAAAATATATTCCTCTTATGCCTTGCAAATTTTCTGGCATTTTTTGGCCTCATTTGGCATTTCATTCTAATTGAAGTTTCATTAATGCAAATTGAATGAAAGGCATTAACCAAAAGAATTAGTGAAACCAAAGTTCACACAACTCTGTAACTTTAAATGATGAGTAATTAAGATGCAATAAATTACCTAAATTACTCAGCCTTTCTTTTAGCTCTTAAGGTTTTTTTTTTTTTTTTTTTTTTTTTTTTTTTTTTAATGACATTTTCAAAACAAAGGAATTTCCGAGATATGTCATATTAGTATCTTTTATTATTATTATTATTATCATTATTATTATTATTATTATCATCATTATTATAATCTCCAAAATTACGATTATTTCTAATATGATTATTTATTTATTATTATTGTTATCATTATTATTAATTTATTATTATCATTATTACATTAACTTATTATCATTATTATTATAATTATTATTACTTTAATATTATTATTATTATTATTACTAATTTATTATTACTATTATTATTATTATTATTATTATTATTATTACTAAGTACTACTACTACTATAAAGCTACCCAAACGAAACAATTGAGCTTTCGAGTCATTTTTTAGAACGTCACTCTACACTATTAAAAGAATTGTTGCTCTTTTCTTAAGTAAAGTTTGGGCTGAAAATAATGTTTAAAAACATTTATCTTGCCACAAAGAAACATTAATTTAATAAAAGAAAGTAAATCTCTTTGATAATGTATAACAATTTATAAAATAAAACTATTATTATTATTATTATTATTATTATTATTATTATTA
>SEYY01002638.1:57500-67500 GCA_009176605.1 Armadillidium nasatum
CAAAGATGAACATTCATAGCAGAAAAAGGAGCGGCAAAAAGAAACAGAAAAGAAAAAATCTTAATTTTCTTATATTTTGTTTTTTTTTTTTTTTATTATTTGACTGATTGAGCTGAAATTTTCAAAGTATGTGAATTTTTTCCGAAGTTCTGAGTTGATTTCGAGCATTTTTTTGAGTCTATAACGGTTTGAAACTATTTGGACCCAAAGTTTGAAAAAAAATGAATAACTGGATCAAACCACTGGTCCACATGAGCTGAAAATTTAGCTGAATACCTTTGCCCCAATTTCTTGCATTGGTGGGAATAGGTTTTTGATATCACGTCTAGAAAAAAGTTATATAAGCACTTGAAAAATTTTTTTTTTTTGGAGGAAAAAATTATTTATAAAAACGCTACCTACTATTTTTTTTTTGTGAATATTGTTTAGAAGAGGGCAGGGCAACAATATTTATTTAGTGCATATTTAAATGCTTTTGTTTGAAGCGAGATATAGCCTCTCAAACTTTGGGAATTTGAAATTTGGCCAAAAATGGACCTTTTTGAAGGCTATATCTCAAAACCAACGAATGTCATCGAATAAAGTACATAGGGGAATTTGTAGCCCCACCCCTCCTCTATACACACCAAAAATAGGAAATGTCATAGTTGTATTTTTTTTTTTTAAATTTTGTGTGAAAAGGTGGATTTTTTTAGTTCAAAAAAATTTTTTTTTATAGTTGGTCAGTTTTTGGCTTATAACATTTTTCCTATAACTCTGGGAACAAAACTCTATAGAGACTTTTGTATCCATTTAATTTTAATAAATAGTCCATTTTCAGATCATTCTAAAAAGTGGTTTGCACCGCCATTCAATTAAAAAAGGGTAAAATTTCAAAAAAAAAAAAAAAAAAAAAAAAAACTTTTAACCGAATAGACTCGGAAAAACGCTAGAAATGGACTTTTCTTACCGGAAAAAAAAATATAACTGAAAGTTTCAGCAAATCGGCTGAAAATTAAAAAAAAAAAAAAAAATTAAGTATAATTTGCCATTTAACCCCGGCCGGCAACCCGGTTTTCCCTGATTTTTGGCCGGGGCCGGGGCCGGGTCAGTAAAATGGCCGGGGTTGGCCGGGCCGGGGGCCGGGCCGGGGCCCGGTCGGTTTCCTATCTGTTCATAAATAATTATTTCTTCTATTTCCCTGAGATTTCTATAATAAAAAATTCAATAACTACATAATGTAGAAATACCTTAAACAACCCCTTCCCCCATTTAAGCAAGGTCATGGGTCTAATATATATTAGAGATGGATCGGATGTCATTTTTTCTAATTTGCGGAAATTTTAAAGTGCGGATGCGGATGCGGATGTTGATTTTCGAAAATGCGGATGAAAATGCGGATGCGATGCGGATCGTATGGCAATTTTGATGAGGGTGTGCGTTAGGTGTGTATGTTTAAATGAATCTTATCCATGTGTGCGTGCCCCTCCTTTGAAAAGGGCTCTGCCGTGAGCGGTGGCGTTCTGTAAAAAAAAAAAAAAAAAAAATATATATATATATATATATATATATATATATATATATATATATATATATATATATATATATATATATATATATATATATATATATATATATATATATATATATATATATATATTTTTATTTTCTTTTTTGTAAAGAGATATATCTAAAGACGACGATTTACTCTAAGACATCCATTTATTCAATTTAAAAAAATTTTTTTTTTTTATAAAATTTAAAATATTTTACATGAACATTTTCAAAAGTAGGTTTTCATCCTTCTTTAATACTTAACATTATTTTTCTTTTCTTTTTTATTATTACTATTATTATTATTATTTTTATTTTTTCCTTGAAAGAAAGAAAAAAAATTCTTTCAGTTACGAAATCGAGATGATTTGGTAAAGATTTGCAGAAATACTTGAAAACATTTGAATTTTTGTCTAAATGTCTTTATTATTATTATTATTATTATTATTATTATTATTATTATTATTATTATTATTGTTATTATTATTATTATTATTAATTATTAATATAATATTAACTTGGTTAATTTCTAGTAATGATAATAATAATAATAATAATAATAAATAATAACAATATAATAATAATAATAATAAGTATGCTAATAATGATAATAAATAAATAAATAAATAAATAATTTTATTACACCCCTGTATTTTTTAGAGCGTTTGTATCAATAGTCTCTCCTCCTTTTCTCATCCTTTTCATTAATCTAGTTTTAGCTTATCTTTTACGAGACCCATCCACTGATGCCATGTAAAGTCAATAATAATATTTTTATTATTATTATTATTATTATTATTATTATTATTATTATTTACTCTTTATTATTATGAATAAGATTTTTCATACTTTATTCATTTTTTGGAAAACAAAGGAATATATATATATATATATATATATATATATATATATATATATATATATATATATATTATATATATATATATATATATATATATATATATATATATATATATATATATATATAGATCGTCACCACTCGCGGGCAGGGCCGATAGAAAGTTGGAGGTGTTTTGAGAGGAAGATGTGAAGAAGTTGAGTTTTTAAAGAGTTGAATTTCACAAAGTTGTTATGGCCCCACCGTAAAATCCCATCCAGATCGGCAAGAATAGAATCGGAAAGTTGAAGACGAGAAGCAACTCTAGAAGCAAAAGAGGGAGCAGATTTGAAATGAGTAGAAGAATGTAGAGTTGAATCATCAGCATAAGAGTGAACAGAGTTAGAAGTGCAGTGGAAGTCGTTAATGAAAAGTAAATAGAGTTGAGATAAAACAAAACCTGAGGAACAGTTGAAGAAAAGGAGGAAGAGGTCGCTCCATCTACAAGTGCCGAAATTGAGCGATCTGAGAGAAAACTAGACAAGAGTAAGCAAAGAGAAGGAGGAAACACAAAGGAAGGGAGCTTGGAGAGCAGTGACGCATGCCATACCCGGTCAAAAGCCTTGGATATGTCAAGCGCCACCACACAAGACTCCCCGAAGTCCCTAATGGCAGAAGACCATAGATCAGTAAGATAGGAAAGTATGTCACCAGTTGACCTCGAGCGTCGAAAGCCATACTGGTGATCAGAAGAAGAGAATGAGACTCCAAATGATCCAGGAAATGAGAGTTGAGGAGAGTTTCAAAAATTTTAGACAGAACAGAAGTGAACAAAGTGAACACGGCTGAACAAATGCACGCTTCCAGCATTGAGGAAATATTAATTAAGGCATAGAGAGTAGAGCTGAACGAGGACAGGCGCCAACTCGGAAAGCACACTCCCTCAAAACACGAGAAGGAATGCCATCCGGCCACTGGCTTTCCTGACGTTCATAGATTTCAGGATTCCATGCACTCGATCATGAGTAATTAAAGGTAGAGACATCGGACACCTGAGAGGAGAAGGAGTAGGAGGAGGAATGCCGGAATTGAGCAGGGTGGAATTAGATGAGAAAAGGAGGACGAAGAGATTAGCTTTTGCAGTAGGAGTTTTTATTAGCTACAGAAACATCAGAGCGAATAAGAGGAGGAAAGGCAGATTTACAGAAGTTATTAGAGATATTTTTGACAAGAGGCCAGAAATTTTTATCAGTAGGAGAGCCATGGAGGTCAGCGCACTTCCTTTTAAAAGTACGCTTAGTCCGTCGAAGAACATCCCTGCAACGATTAAGCTGAAAGAAAATTAACAAAAGTGATAGGAGAAGGAGAGTTTTTCCATTCACGATAAGCATTGTCTCTCTCCCGAAGGACAAGAGAACAGTTGCCATCGAACCATGGATTTTGAGGAGAAAAAGATTTAGTTGAAGATGGAATGAATCTGCTCATCCCATCAAGGATTACGGCCCTACCTTTTCAGCAGAGACAGAAGCGTCCCCCGAGACAAAGCAAGATTCACTCCAATGATAGTTAGCAAAGAGCGGCATTGCCCTCAATTAGCCCGATTAAAGTGTCAGAAAGTACGTTTAGGGCATGGTGGAGCTGTTGGAGAGAAAGCATTATAATTAAGAGCTATAAGATTATGGTCAGAGTTACAATAGGAGGGAAAATGGTGTATTTATATCTAGAGGAGTAGTGGTGAAGCATAAATCAAGTGTATTCAAGAATTGGTTAGGACGATCTGGATGTGTGTGGTTCCCTAATCAACTGCTCCAGATCGTTGAGAATGCTGAATGATTTGGCCTCCTTCCCACCTGTATCAGTATGAGAGGAACCCAACCTCTCAGTGTGTGTACGTTGAAATCCCCTAAATAGAGGACTTCAGCATTTGGATGAAGAAGTAACAGTTCGTGAGAGTAGTAGAGATTAAAAAAAAACTGGAAAATCTGTTTCATTAGGGAAGCAGTATAAGAAACACAAGATAATTGTAATAGTAGGAAGACTAATATTCTATATATATATATATATACTATATATATATATTCTATATATATATATATATATAATATATATATATTAAATTATTTTTATATATATATATATATCAGAGTGGGCATAAGCGCAAAATGAAGCGCAAAAGCGCAAAAGCGCAATTTGCGCTTTAAAATTTTTTTTTGGCGCTTTTGCGTTTTGCGCTAAATTTTCGAAAATGTGCGCTTTTGCATTTGCGCTTAACTTTTTTTAAGAGCGCAAAAGCGCAAATTTTTTTTTTTTTTTGCGCTTTTGCGTTTTGCGGAAGTTTTTTTAAATTAGCGCTTACCAATTTGCGCTTCATCATTTTTCTTAATAAAAAACAATTTTGGGCTTATATTTCAGTTTCTTATTTAATCAGCCAAAAAATTTTTTTATTACTCTTCTGCTAATTAAAAGTTAATATTAAACTAGGGATGCCGATATACAAAAAAATATCGATATTTAAGAATATCAAATTGGTTCCGATAATAAAAGATATTGTTTATATCTATATATATATAATATATATATATATATATTTTATAATATATATATGATATATAATATATATCTATATTTATATATACTAATATATATATATGGTTTATTGACTATTTTTTATTGTTTTATTTGTATGGAACAAAAGCCTTGTCTTCCAATATGTAATAAAACTGACAAGGAGGTAATTGCCGAGTAAATCGAAATAATTACGCCTATTGCTGTTAGGCTGCATATGTTGCCGGATGAGAAGAATGCGTACGCGGGGGTTCATTGCCTAACCTCTTCCTCCTCAAGGACAATCACGTGAAATTGCAACGAGAGGTGAAAAAACTTAACTATGGCAAAAGCTTAGTCAACTACTTACTAAAAGCAGCCAAAGCCAACAAAGGGAAAGAAAAGGGATTTGGACCGAGGTTCAGCAGGATTTTTTGATGATTGTGATTTACTTATGGCAACAGCTCTGCACACTCACTTCAAATTCGGAGTGGCACATAGGTTAAATGAGGGGAAGTATCCAGCTGTTAAGACTAGGATATTGGAGGAAATAAAGTGTAATATTGCATCGAATTTTACTCCTCCACATCAAGGCACTGAAGGTGATGGGAATGAATCTGAAATGGACCAAACTTTAAGCATCTCTTACCCTTTATATATATATATTATTATTATATCAATAATATAATATTATAATACTATATATATTTATATATAATATATATATATATATATCTATATATATATATATATATTATAATATATATATTATATAAAATTATATATATATATATATATATATATATATATATATATATATATATATATATATAGATATATATATATATAATATATATATTATATTATATATATATATATATCAACTGAGAGATAGAATGAGGAGTGAACTGGTGAGAGAGAAACTTGGGGTGGAATCAATTTTTGAATGCGTAGAAAGAAACCAGCTGAGCTGGTTTGGTCACGTGAAGAGAATGGGGAGGGAGAGAGGATGAGAGAGATGCTGGAATGGAGACCAGAAGTTAGGAGACCGGCGGGAAGACCAAGGAAGAGATGGATGGAGGGGGGTAGAAGAAGCCATACAACGAAGGAAAAAGACACTGGAAAAGGTGGAAGACATTCGAATGTTTGAGGACAGAAATGCGTGGAGCAAATTTTGGAGGAGTAGCACCCGACAGGCGTTCAGTCTACCGTTTGGACGGTGATGATGGATGAGATGATGATGATATATATATATATAAGTTATATATATAATCTATAATATATATATATAATATATATATAATATATATATATATATATCTTATATATTATATATATTCTTTAATACACTGACATAATGTTCAAATGAAACTTAAAAAGATTTGAGTTCTTGATACCATTCCTAAATTTTTCAGAAACTGAAGCCCCATTTATCCAGCAGACACCTCTGGCGGAGAAGTTGCGGCAAACCTTGGATAGCTGGGATGCAGTAGATGTTCACCACAATACCCCTCTCATTAGGAACCTTTTTCCATGTGAATACAAGAGGTCTGGGTGGGTACTTGGTTTTATGAAGTATAATACCATTACCCAGTTTAGCGGCCGTGGAGAGGTTGTTTTTTAAGACCAAAGAGGGCAGCCGTTGCATCCAGTAATTTTGAAAATTTTATTTTCATGAAAGGGAATATGAACCTTTTCAGATTGCAAGAGGAGAGCTACGAGGAGGAAGAGATCATAGATGGCTGAATAAATAATAATAAATTCTTTCTCATTTTTTGTTATATATTTGCATTTATCAAATAAAATTTAAAAATAATTCATCTTTATACCCTAGCGCTAATTTTTTTTTTTTTTTTTTTTTTTTTTTTTTTTTTTTTTTTTTTTTTTTTTTTTTTTTTTTTTTTTTTTTTTTTTTTTTTATTTGTTCAAATTTTTTGAATTGATAAAATAATTTTTAAAAATTAATTTTTAAATAAAAAAAAAAAAAAAAAAAAAAAAAAAAAAAAAAAAAAAAAAAAAAACCTATATATATATATATATTATATATATATATATATATATTATATTATATATATATATATATATATATATATATATATATATATATATATATATATATATATATATAATATATATATATATATATATATATTATATATATATATATATATATATATATATATATATATATATATATATAATATATATATATATATATATATATATATATATATATATATATATATATATATATATATATATATATATATATATATATATAATATATATATATATATATATATATATGTGTAATGATGTAAAATTTTCGAATGTGCGCAATTGTTCAACTTCAGAGTGTACTGCATAATATATAATATAATACATCATATATCTTGGGTTGTTCCACAAATACAGTACAGCATTCCTTGATAAGGTAGGGTCTAGGGCTTTTAGTCTCATCAACTCTCCTTCTCTCTTCGATCTCTTTCTAGCCTTTGTATTGCTCCTTATTATATCGCTATTACAATGAACACCATTCCCCTGAACCATCCATCGCATATTTCTTCCTCTGATGAGAGCTTGTTTTATATATATATATAATATATATATATATATATATATATATATATATATATATAATATATATATATATATATATATATATATATATATATATATATATATATATATATATATATATATATATATACTTCAGAAGGATAAATCCTCATTATATTGTTAATTAGCAAAAAGAATAATGTTGCATGTTATAAAATATGACAAAAAATTTTAAATTATTCACTTTCATTCTCTGTAAAATGTCGCTATTAAAGGGATTTTTTTTTTCTCTTTTTATAATCTTATTTTCATAAAAAAAATAAAATAATTTCCGAAAAAAAAAAATAATTTTCAAAAAAAATAAATAAATAAATATATAAATAATAAATAAAAATAATAAAAATAATAATAACGACAAATAATAAATAATAAAATAAATAAGAACACAAATATTAAAAAATAAAAATACTAACGAAAAGAAATCATAATGATATTTAATAATATTAAAATTAATAATAATAACTAATTAAAGTTAATTAATTAAATATGTAAAAGGCAGTGTATATAAATTACTAGTTAAATGGGCCTGTATTTATAATTACTAGTAAGAGTAAAACCTTTTAATACAAATTACTTCAATCAATAAAAAATCAGTGATTTCAAACCATGAATCGTGAAGTGAATGATACGCAGATATTTAAAAGTTATTTAGATTATAAAGTTTGTGGCTCGTAGGAGTAATTAATTATATCGTTTAATTATAACTAATCCTTTTTTTTTATTCGACGGAAAATGATTCATATATATATATATATATATATATATATATATATATATATATATATATATATATAATATATATATATATATATATATATATATATATATATATATATATATAGAGAGAGAGAGAGAGAGAGAGAGAGAGAGAGAGAGAGAGAGAGAGAGAGAGAGAGAGAGAGAGAGAGAGGGGAGGAGGGAGGGAGGGAGGGAGGGAGAGAGAGAGAGAGAGAGAGAGAGAGAGAGAGAGAGAGAGAGAGAGAGAGAGAGAGAGAGAGAGAGAGAGAGAGAGAGAGAGAGAGAGAGAGAGAGAGAGAGAGAGAGAGAGAGAGAGAGAGAGAGAGAGGAGAGGGAGAGAGAGAGAGAGAGAGAGAGAGAGAGAGAGAGAGAGAGAGAGAGAGAGAGAGAGAGAGAGAGAGAGAGAGAGAGAGAGAGAGAGAGAGAGAGAGAGAGAGAGAGAAATTTAAATTACATCCCCATTTTTTTATTTCATTATGAACGATATTTCCAACTAACCTGCACACATGTACAAACTCACACACAAACACATACACATATAAACGCCATTATTATGATAAATTATAAAATAACAAAATACAAAAATATAAAAATTTTAAAAATATAAAATTATAAAATAACAAAATATATAAATATAAAAACGGATAAAATGTATTGGAAAATTTAATACTGAGCAAAAATTTATTCCTGTACATAAAGGAATTTTAAAATAATTATACCGAAGTATTTTATAACGCTAAACCCTGTTCTATTAATTATTATTAAAAAGAAAAAAAAAAAAAAAAAAAAAAAAAAGGAAAAAATGATATTAAAAAATGGTTTTAGGAATATTTGATATTAGTTTTTAGTATTATAAATATTTTATTTTAGGGAAAATAATGATTTATTTAAAATAATTAATCCGCTTAAACAGGGGTTACAGTAATATAAATAAATATAAAATAAAAAATAAATAAATAAATAAAATAATAATAATATATATATATATATATATATATATATATATATATATATATATATATATATATATATATATATATATATATATATATATATATATATATATATATATATATAGACAGTAAGAACCCACAGGAAATAAAAACAAAACAATTAAAATTGGAGCAAGGCTTTCGAAGGGACAACCACCCTTCCTCTTTCAGGCTCTAGTTTATATATATATATATATATATATATATATATTATATATATATATATATATATATATATATATATATATATATATATATATATATATATATATATATATATATATATACTTTCAGGTCTATTAACAAATAAAATAAAAATATGGTATAAATTTTGTGACGTTACGTCACATATATTTTCCCTATTGAAATCTACATAATTTTGAACACTTTTGTAAAACGTAATGAGTAAAATAATAATAAAAAATATATTTCTGTATTAAAAATCTATATTTTTTATATAAAAAAATTTTTTTTTTTTTTAAATATCTGAATTAACATTACAAGCATTGTACAAAAATCTTGTATTATAGATATTTATTGTGTGGATATTTTCCCTTATCATTTGTCTATTTAAATATGAAGGTATTAATTTTTTAATTTTATTCTTGCTAATTTCATCCTTATGCCTTCCATACCAATTAATCATCAAATAACCTGTCGATAAAGTTTTACCTCAAAACTAATGTTAATCTTAATTGGTTCGTCTCTCTTTTAACATGAGCGACGTTGATATGTT
>SEYY01002638.1:72500-85000 GCA_009176605.1 Armadillidium nasatum
AAAAATTCAATATCCTTTACTCCTATAGGGTATCAAAATAATATTATATATATATATATATATATATATATATATATATATATATATATATATATATATATATATATATATATATATATATATATATATATATATATATATATATATATATATATATATATAGATATATATATATATATATTGATAACATAGATGCGACTTTTTCGTCGGATGTTTAGGGGTTTTTATTGTTTTTAGTTGTATAGTTTTTTTTATTTTTTATATTTATATATTTATATATATATATATATATATATATATATATATATATATATATATATATATATATATATATATATATATATATATATATATATATATATATATATATATTATATATATATATATATATTGGGAAAAACGAAGAAGACTTGCCACCTTAGGGGTCGAACCACTACATCTTGCAACTGAGAATTTACGTACTCGGCATTTTACTGCTGAGTGATCCACAAAGCCAAAAAAAAAAAAAAAATCTGGTTCAAGAACTCCTGTCATGACGATTTCACCAGGTTTTCACCTTGTCCTTAACTTGATTTGATTTAAAATCTGAAGATCGAGGAAGGAGAAGGTGAAAATCTGGTTAAATCGCCATGACGGAAGCTCGATCGCTTGAAGCTGTTCATGAACCAAAGATTTTTTGGCTTTAAGGATAGCTCAGCAGTAAAACTCTGAGCACATTCTTTGTTGCACCACTACAGTGGTCCGACACCTGAAGTGGCAAGTCTGCTTCGTTTTCCCCAATATATATATATATATATATATATATATATATATATATATATATATATATATATATATATATATATATATATATATATATATATATATATATATATAATATATAATTATACCACGTTTTTTTTTTTCGTTTTCCCCAATATATATATATATATATATATATATATATATATATATATATATATATATATATATATATATATATATATATATATATATATATATATATATATATATGTATAAACTAGTTAAAAAAAATTATCACACCACGTAGGAAATATGACGTCATGATCGCAAGTATGTTCTAATCAATGCGGTTTGCCACACAGCAGATGGAATACAACGTAAGAAGTACAGAAACAAGTGTCTGACAGATGTCGTCAGCGTGCAATGTGGCGTAAACTGGTGTTTTACTTCTCGTACAACATCCATCAAAATCGCGGTCATTGCGTTACTGTAATTCTACGTTGTAGTCCAGCAGCAGCTGTACAACGAATAAGTCCGACAATATAGATAAGCTATGCTATTTAATGAAAGACAAGTGCGTAATAGCATCCACCGTGATACAAGAAGACGTAGTAAGAGGTACGGCAAATGTGCTCGGTGTGTATCATACCACAATCAGTCGGAGTTTCTGGTTCCGTGGCAAAGGGTCGAACTGAAGATGTCGAGGACAGGACAGGACAGGACAATACAAGAGGGTTATGATCGCAATGGATGACCAATATATATATAGCAAAACAGAGAG
The DNA here is from genome assembly GCA_009176605.1 of Armadillidium nasatum. Taxonomy (NCBI): domain Eukaryota; kingdom Metazoa; phylum Arthropoda; class Malacostraca; order Isopoda; family Armadillidiidae; genus Armadillidium; species Armadillidium nasatum. The sequence continues at coordinate 74,026 of SEYY01002638.1, forward strand.
ACCACTAATACTGAGCTTTGGAATAATATCACGATCGCGAGGAACTGTCAGACTTCGACTCTATGAATAGAGATTGGCAAATAGCAGGCCTGCTCAAAGTCGTGCACAAAATACAACGACTACGGTTCACTAGGAATCATGCACAATGATAGAAGCATGTGCTGTTCAGAGACAAAAACAGGATAATCCTGAGATCTGCAGATGGTCTTGATAAAGTCTGGCGTAAACGTAGTGAACGTTATAGAGCATACTTCATTCGAAGGTGGATCCGAAAGGTTTTGGGACAGTAATTGTTTCGACACGTATACTGCCCTCTTCCCTATTCACGAGAGGGAAATGAATTCACTATAATACCTGGAAAACAATACTACAGGACCATGTCATGTTTTCTGTCCCATTCATAGGGTACCACCTAATGCAAAAAACTGCTCGCCCACGCATTGCAAGAACGCTTACGGACTACCCACGCGTGATCGATGTGAAGGTGCAAGAGTGGGCTGCACGATACCCTGACCACAAGCCTTTCAAAAACACCTTCTGGACCTCATTAAGAAGGTCGCTCAACGATCTGACCAACGTTCAAAAATCCACAACCTAAAACGTAATGTGATTGCGGCATGTGATAAACTTCAGGAATACATTTAGAACCCCTAACTGAGTTGACGTCTAAGTATGCAAGCGGTCAACAGATCCAGAGGCTGGGCTATACATTAAAGGTACATACCAATCAACGACCAGTAACACCATGGTTGGGAAGTTGTCATTGTAGCAACGTCTATGTGTTGTACTGTCACAAAGACATCTTATTGTACGGTTTTGGGCGTGTGTTTTTATATCTCACATGTCATCTCCTTCCACAGACGTGGCACCATATTGAGATAGTCAGATATGACGTCATATTTCATAAGTGGTGTGATAATTTTTAAGTAGTTATAATAAGTCATAATAAGTTATGATAAGTAATAATATTTTCAAGTTGAAGAGCAAATGCAAAAATACTTCATCAATATATCATATATATATATATATATATATATATATATATATATATATATATATATATATATATATATATATATATATATATATATATATATATATATATATATATATATAATATATATATAGGTGGTAACATTTCGGACTAGCTTTGCGAAAGTTTTAGGACTAGCATTGCAGAAGCCCAAGTTCGAATCCACGAGAGTATTCATGTGGGCAGCCGGAACATAATTATGTCCGTATATATATACACAAAGGAGAATAATATTACAAAGCCCTTCCTTTAACCATTTAATTTATATATAAGTGGTACAGTGGTTAAGTGTTGGACATATTGGCGTAATCATAATTATGGTTCAAGAGGCTGGGAAACCACTTAACCAGTATTTATCCCTTCCCATGTACGGTTGCAGGGATGTGAATACTTTCTGCAGCCGACACCACCCTGCTTCATGCGGGATATGGTACTGAGAATATATATATATATATATATATATATATATATATATATATATATATATATATATATATATATATATATATATATATATATATATATATATATATATATATATATATATATATATATATATATATATATATATATATATATACATTTTTTTTTTTTTTTTTGAAAGGCCAAATTTTAATTTAAGAACAAAAAAAAAAAAAAAAGCTAAAAAGTAAAACATTCACTACATTGTACATGCAACAAAAACTGAATTTTAAATAGGAAAAAAAACTGAAAAAAATGCTAACACAACTTTTGTTTTTTTATTCCTGTTTACTCGGTTTGTAATTTCAAAGAAAATCAAGTAAAATTTTGCTGTTATGAAGTTTCTGATATTTACTTTTCTGATGAATTTTTCGTTTACAATTCTACAAAAACTGTTTTTTCCGCAGCAAAAAAATTAACTTTTCTGCAGAAAAAAAAAAAAAATATATATATATATATATATATATATATATATATATATATATATATATATATATATATATATATATATATATATATATATATATATATATATATATATATATATATATATATATATATATATATATATATATATATATATATATATATATATATATATATATATATATATATATATATATATATATATGTAAACAGTGGATAAATCCTGGTTTTATGGAAGAAGGATATGAGTGAGAAGAAATTTATCAACTTTGAAGTTGAAGTCAAAATTAATTTAAGAAGAAGAGAAGTGAAACTTTTCGCACAAATTTACTTTTCTGAATATTGATATTAAAAATATATTGCAAAAAAAAAAAAAAAAAAAAAAAAAAAAAAAAAAAAAAAAAAAATCTGGTGAAAGTAACAAAAGAGAAATAAGATATACTTATTTAGAATTAATTCATTCGAAAGCTCCCCCTCCACCCCAGAAAAAAAGGAATCTATTTCAACTTATAGAAATAGATTATTTGAAAAATTTTCAATTTAGGGAGTAAGAAGCCAAGTGAGCAAAAAAACTAGTTTAGAGAAAATCAAATTTAAGATTAAAATACCCTAGTAAATAAATGAAGTAGTTGATTTTTTACTGAAAAGAAAAGAGAACGACAGAGGCAAACTTATTATATCCCTTGGCCACCAAAATTTTACAAATATTAAATATCCATTTTCTTCTTAACCCAATTTTATATCACTTGAACCTCTTGACTTGTCTCTCTCATTTAATATAACATCAGAATCAATTAGTCTTGACAGTCAACATCTCAAAAAGCTGCTTAGGGTTGGGAACACCTATCACCTATTTGTACCTTCACGTGTATGACTGTGGATGAATTACAGCTGTCTCTACGTCCCAAAATTGGAAAAAACGGCGCAAAGTGAAATAATATATATATATATATATATATATATATATATATATATATATATATATATATATATATATATATATATATATATATATATATATATATATATATATATATATATATATATATATATATATATATATAATGGTAGGGGTAGCCATTAATCTCTTCAAAAGTTCAGACAGAGAGAAATGTAATGGAGTAGAAAAGTTTTAGAATTTTTTGAAATGAATTCATTCGTGGTTTGCATTTAAATCAAATACTTAAAAATAATTTTCTTCTCGTAAGAATAAACATTCCCAGAATAATCGTATGTTAATCACAAGAAGAGTTAGTGCTTTAGAAAGGTAGGATGAACTAAGGAATGAATATTACAGCAAAGAATAAAAACAATAACAATGTTTAAATAACAATACATAGAAAAGTAATTTTCATATTTTGATATGCTTTAAGTATATGTTTTGTTTCAAAGAATAAAAACAATAACTATGTTTAAATAACAATAGATAGGAAAGTAATTTTAACGTTTCGTTAATATGCTTTAATAATATGTTATGTTTCAAAGAATAAAAACAATAACTATGTTTAAATAACAATACATAGAAAAGTAATTTTGACATTTTGTTAATATGCTTTAGGAATATGTTATGTTTCAAAGAACAAAAACAATAGGAATGTTTAAATAACAATACATAGAAAAGTAACTTTAACGTCTTGTTAATTTGCTTTAGGAATATGTTATGTTTAAGTGGAATATTTGTATATTTGTTTTCCTAGAAGATATATTTCCTTAAAACAATACTAAATCCTTCAATTTCCTTTATATTTTGAGATGATTCATGCTAATCTTGCTTTGACAGCATTCGGCAAAAGCCTTATGCGAATTATTTTTAAACTTATTAAATTATGACATAATTTTGGGTCTTCATCTTATGTCAACATCTAATATGTTTAAGAATATTTGTATATTTGTTTTCAGCATAATCCACATAGTCGCTAATCTTGATTCGGCAAAAGCCTTGCGAATATTTTTAAACTATTAAATTATGACTAATTTTGGGTCTTCATCTATATCTCAGTTTTCTTTTTTATCTTATGTTCATTATACAAGTATTTCACCCAACTAAGAAGTTTAGCACCAAGTTAGGTTAAGTCCAGGTTACCATTAGGTTAAGTCCGGTTTAAATAACATTTATGAGATAAGCTTAAAGAAAAGTATATTTAAACAAAATTTTATATTGAAATTCTTTACACACAAAATCAAACCTGATTAGCCTTCGAAAATTTCGATTTCATTATTAGCAACCTTACTCAATAATTAGATTAAATCCTATTCCAAATAAATGGGAATTGCTTTCCAATAAAATCTCATTCAGAAATTATTCAAGTCCGTATGCCATTCAATAGATCTTATACAAGAGTAAATAATTATTTCAAAGAGTATTTTAAAAGATTTATGAGGCTATAGAAAATTTATTTCCTTTATCCAAGCTCAATGCTGGGAAAGTTCATATCTAAAATAGTAATATTAATATAATATATATATATATATATATATATATATATATATATATATATATATATATATATATATATATATATATATATATATATATATATATATATATTATATATATATATATATATATATATATATATATAATATATATATATATATGGTTCAAACACCCTTCTATGGTTCTAATAGGTACGAGTTGCAACAGTGATTCGAAGCAGAAGAGCTTGAAAACTGTTTATATATATATATATATATATATATATATATATATATATATATATATATATATATATAAATATATATATATATATATATATATATATATATATATATATATATATATATATATATATATATATATATATATATATATATATACGGGATCGTGCAAAATCTATTTTCTGGATAAAATGTAATGATCTTTCTGATTCCTCTTCCTCACGCTCTTTCTGGCATTTTGGAAATAAAATTCTCTCTCTTATTTTGCTTCTTCCTCTTTCCCTCCTCTACTTTCTTCAGGCGACAATAATGATGTTTAATCTACTGCTAAATACGAATGTTTTTCCAAGATCTTTGATCTTTAATGATTTTTCTTTTATTTTTGGTTTGTATTCCTGTCCCTTCCATGAATAGAACTCTGCCCGTTAGCGGTGGATAAAAAAAAGCAAAACAAATATACACTTTATGAAATTCCGAAGCTGTTCTTCCTAATCCATATCACTCCGTGTCATGCCTATAACAAAGTTATTTTTTCGAAAAATGTTATTTCTGCTCTCTCCGATCTTCACAGAGGACAGGCGTATGTGTTTGATCGTATCCTTTCTATAGTTCTAATTATGTGTTTTGAGCTTGCACATTTACTTGGCAAACTATTTTAACTATGCCTGTCAATCTCTATATTTCCTTCTCGCTGGCTGAAAATATTCGCTCATTTAACCAGTCCCGAAAAAGGGGAGTTATCTCATCTTTATAACAATCGTTAAATTTCTTTAACTTTTATTATTCCCAAAGTCTTCTAGTTTAATTTTAACAGAGATATTTGAATATCTAAAATATTTTTATTATATTAATAACAAGATCCACAATTTAAATAAACTCTGCTGGTAAAAGTTTGGAACATTTTTTCCAAATTTATTTTCTCCATTTCCTATATTACTATGGTTTAAAATCTTTCAAACGCTATGTATCAGGTCATGTCAGCCTTTGAATGTATGAAAGCACATTTTCTGTTTATAATGTAGACTTTCCCATCAGAAACGATAAAGTAATTTCCATTTGTGCAATTTTGTCTTTCATTTTAAATAATAATAATTTTGTTTGTCATTTGTACAATTGTGTTTCTGACTCCATTACTGACTGACGGTTGACATATTTACAGTAGAGAAAATTGAAATGATATATATATATATATATATATATATATATATATATATATATATATATATATATATATATATATATATATATATATATATATATATATATATATATATATATATATATATATATATAAAATATATAAACAAAAATAAAAAATATATTAAAAAATTTTAAGAAAAAAAATATATTAAAAAAAATTATAGATACTATTGAAACCTATATATAAAATAAATAATAATCTATATTCTAGGTGTGTTAAATAGTGGAGGCAGGGGAAATCAACAATTTACATGAAACTGTGCAAAATGTCTCAACTTTGTATAAAACTTGCAAGGAGTTTTGATAAATACCTGGGTCACGATGAGGTGGTGAGGTGAGGTGACGTGAGGTGACGTGACATTGGGTGAGGTGAGGTCAGGTGACATGATATGACGTGAGGTGGGAGTTTAGATACGGTTTTGAGTTACGTATAACCGCAATTGACCTAACTAAACTAATCCTACCGAGATGTAATGGTGTTTGAGGTTTAAAAAGAACTAAACTCAAAATAAAAGCTATATATATATAATATATATATATATATATATATATATATATATATATATATATATATATATATATATATATATATATATATATATATATATATATATATATATATATATATATATTATATATATATATATATATATATATATATATATATATATATATATATATATATATATATATATATATATATATATATATATATATATATATATATATATATATTATTATTTTTTTTTTTTTTTTTTTTTTTTTTTTTTTTTTTTTTTTTTTTTTTTTTTTTTTTTTTTTTTTTTTTTTTTTTTTTTTTATATATATTATAATATATATATATATATAATATATATATATATATATATATATATATATATATATATATATATATATATATATATATATATATATATATATATATATATATATATATATATATATATATATATATTACCGTTTCCTCATATTACTGAGAAGCTGTGTCTGTTGTAGATAAGAAATGCTCCGGAAATAGCATTCCTCCGGAGTGTAAATTTAATTGAAACTATTAAAGGTATGTTTTATGTACTTCTACTACTTCTAAAGTGACAATATCTTACGTTTAACTATTTCCTTTGTCAATACGAATATCTTTTCTATTAATAGGTCCTATACCCAATCATGTTACCTCCATTTCTCTATTATCTTTCTTTCACTTTAGATATAAAAATTTTCTATGGAAATAGAATGTGTCTAATACTATTTCTTCTATTGACCACACATATATCTCGCATGCTTTTCACTTTCGCAACCTTAATGTGTACAATACAGTTGGAACAAATGCATACTCAGCCAAATCCAATTTTACCTTTCTAGAAAAATGGACTTAGTGTTATTTTTCTAGAAAGGTAAAATTGATTTTGGCTGAGTATAACCCAAGGGCTATTTTTCTAGAAAGATAAAAATGGATTTGGCTGAGTATACATTTGTTCCAATTATATTGAACAAGAAGTAGAGTTCAAGCAAGTTTCTTTTGAGACCAAATAAAATGGAACGTAAACTTCTATAAAGGAATAACTTCATTTTGGGTATTCTGCACAATGGGTGATCGTCCATTCATACTGAAGGAATTATTATTCGAAAGGAAATCACAGCTTTGGGGAATCAAAGTAGGACCATGAGTCCAACCAGTTAGCAGTCACAAGTACCAAAACAAAATTGCTCTCTTAAGCTTGGGCATAGAACATAATAATAAAAGAAGAGGTAGTCAAAAGAACCCAGAGGTGGAAAAAACTTAGACAAAACAAGAAGCTTTGGAAGTTAGAAAAATGTTTGTACATTTCCAAGAAGATCGGGAATAAGGTTAGATTGCTGCATTAGTTTTTCTAGATTATTTTAGATAGAGAAATAGTAGAACAGTTCACTAGTTTTTAGAACTAGAAAACTGTTAGCAGTGGTCAAAACTGAAATCACCACCAAGAATGGATCATTTCAGAAAAAGGCGAGAGAATATTCTCTATTTTGGAGTTTCAGACCAGTCAATGAATTTAGGATTGTAAATAGTTGGAAGATAAAGTAAAACGGAATCCTTCCAGACGAGGCGTCCTATTTATGTAATCTACCTCATCTATAACATAAAACTGAGGTGTCTCATATATATATATATATATATATATATATATATATATATATATATATATATATATATACTATATATATATATATATATATATATAATATATATATATATATATATATATATATATATATATAATATATATATATAATAATATATATAATATATATATATATATATATATATATATATATATATATATATATATATATATATATATATATATATATATATATATATATATAATATTATATATATATATATATATATATATATATATATATTATAATATATTTATTAGCAATTATTTTTATTATATATATATATATATATATATTATATATATATTATATATATATATATATTATAATAATATTATATTATATATATATATATATATATATATATATATATATATATATATATATATATATATATATATATATATATATATATATATATATATATATATATATATATATATATATATATATATATATATATATATATCAATTATTTTTTATTTATATCAAGGATTTATATTTATGGATAAACATGAAATTTCCATTGACATAAAAATTAAATTTGGAAAAGAAGCTTATTTTATTTTTATTTTATGGTGAATCAATTTACTGATGATCCCCAAGAGACTTTCTTTTATAATTTTTTCTATTAATATATCAAGATTTATTTATATTATATATATATATATATATATATATATTATATATATATATATATATATATATATATATATATATATATATATATATATATATATATATATATATATATATATATATATCCCTGTCACCTTCCCTACTTTCATGGGGTGCCCGCCACAATTCACTCACAAACATACCCATTCCTACCTTTCATCCCCTTTCACCATCTCCCTCATTCTCACTCTGTCTTCCGCAAGTCTTCCACCCTCTTCTAAACTACTCAAGTTCCTTCCACCCAAAATCTCTTCTACCTTCTTCTAAACTACTCAAGTTCCTTCCACCCAAAATCTATCTTACTCCATCCATCCATCTCCATATATATATCGCCTCCCCCTATCAACCTGGGATCTACCATTCTGTCCTCATTCATTCTACACATATATCCAAACCATTTTAGCACACAGTCCTCAGCTTTATCCACTACACCCTTCTTTCATTTACACATCTCCCTAATTCTTTCATTTCTAATCCTATCAATCCTTCTCAATTTACATATTGCTTAAACCTTTCACCTCAAAGGCATTGAAACTTTTCCTCGCCCGAGCATTTATCATCCATGTCACATCCATACATTACAGAAGGCAAACACATTCAAATATTCTTAACTTTATTTCTTTCGAAATTTTTCTTTTCTTCTATACTTCTCTTAGGCCCCCCCCAACACTTTCATAACCTCTACCACTCTATTCTTTATTTCTTTTTCAATCCACCTTACCTTCCACGAACATTACTTGATATTTTAATTCATCCACCTCCTCAAGTTTCCTTCCCTCACATCTACATCCTCCATTTGTCCCTCCACATTTTCTCCTCCCCACCTCCAATCCTCATAACTTTACTTTTCTCATGTTCGTACATTTCCGCTCAGACTCTCTCACAAGTATTCTCAACTTTTCTCCAGATTCTGCCACCAACACCGCATCATCTGCAAAAAAGTAAAACGTTCACATCCCATTCACCCTCCATATTTCTCAACCAAATACCCTAATATATATATATATATATATATATATATATATATATTATATATATATATATATATATATATATATATATATATATATATATATAATATATATATATATATTATATTATATATATATATATATATATATCCATCCTACAGATATGAAAGTGTATGCCTGACTTGTTAATGACAGTGGGAAGAAATTTGTTGCTTAGTGTTAGGGAACCAGAGTAAGAGTTCTGGAGTCTTAAGACTTTTAGTGTAACAGGGTGGGTGCAAAATAATTTTGGGGCGAAGCCTGAGAAGAAAAAAAAATTTAAAATATGACAGGAGGGTTACTAATAACAATTTCAAAACTGTAAATGCATCAGGAGGGAGTAGCATGGGGGAGTTAAAATGATAGAATCAAAACCTGCGATAAAGTTGACAGAAAGTTTTACCGCGGCTCCACAAACCTGTTTAGCATATTCACGTAACATTCATCCTGTAATTAGTGGAGGAAAAGTGAAAAGGTTAATTCAAAAAGTCTTCGGAAAGTACAACGTACTTTTCAAAATTAAAATATTTTTAAATTTTGAATTTTGATAAAGGAAACTGTTTTAAAAATATATATATAAATAAATAAAGAAAATAATAATGATAATAATAATAATAATAATAATAATAATAATAATAATAATAATAATAATAATAATAATGTATTAACAGTGGTGAATTTTATCCTCGAAATATGTCTTAATTGAGGATATAATGAGGATTATCCCCTTTTCAGGAACATTATAGTCATCCACTTCCTCATATATATATATATATATATATATATATATATATATATATATTATATATATATATATATATATATATATATATATATATATATATATATATATATATTACAGATTTATTTTGCTTAAAAAATTAATTTATTAAAAGAAATTAAGAATTTTAATTCCAAAAGTTTCTGTTCTTAAATAGAAATAAAGAAATTCTTTGGACTTATTTTCCACGAATATATATATATATATATATATATATATATATATATATATATATATATATATATATATATATTATATATATTATATATATATATATATTATATATCCTCTCCCAGGAAGGGTTTCACCCTGTCAGTTCCAGCATCTTTCCCCATCTGCTTGAAGAAGTTCTCCCAGAGCCCTCCAAAAGATCAAGTTCTTCGGCTCGCCGGTCCCCATGCCGGTCCATGAGTCCTATCCAGACTCTTCAGGTAGGGTTTTCACCCTTTCAGTAGGACCAGCATCGTTCTCAAACCAACCTCCAAACACTCTCTCCCAGGGGTCTTCAAAAGATTGCGCTTCTCCGAGCAATGGTTCCCAATGCTGGTTCTAGAGTAGTTACAAGCC
>SEYY01002638.1:90000-97500 GCA_009176605.1 Armadillidium nasatum
GTGTGTGTGTGTGTGTGTGTGTGTGTGTGTGTGTGTGTGTGTGTGTGTGTGTGTGTGTGTGTGTGTGTGTGTGTGTGTGTGTGTGTGTGTGTGTGTGTGTGTGTGTGTGTGTGTGTGTGTGTGTGTGTGTGTGTGTGTGTGTGTGTGTGTGTGTGTGTGTGTGTGTGTGTGTGTGTGTGTGTGTGTGTGTGTAGGAAATCCCTCAGAATAAGTAAACAAAAGCATCAATTAACACCACCTCTTTGAATAGGGCTGTGCTCGTGAGTGGTAGTGATGTGTAAAAAAAAAAATCGGAACATAATAATAAGACGACGTTTCGACTTTACTATAGTCATTCTCAATTCTAAAATACAATAAACCTATTAAATTTAACTCAATAATATTTTTTATTTCAAAGCTCATTAATGATGAAAACTTATAATAATTACAGAAGAAAATTGTAAATACACAAGAGAAAAAATATTTATTTCCTATTTTAGTATATACCCTCAAACAAAAGAATTATTATATAAAAAAATTAAAGAAATGTTAAAATTAAAATTGTTAACCTTATATCTGTATCATGTTGAGATAAACAAAGCAATGAATTTAATAAAAAATTAGTCAGAGGATATTAATTTCAGAAGGCGAAGTTACTAAGGGATAGTTGGTTGGCTAAAACAATATTACAAGCTTTGTAATATATATATATATATATATATATATATATATATATATATATATATATATATATATATATATATATATATATATATATATATATATATATATATATATATATATATATATATATATATATATATATATATATATATCACCTCTGGTGGGCAAAGGCAAGAGGCCTACTAAAATTTCCACCAGAGTTTGGGAGATAATCGGAAACCGGGACAAATTAAAGGCCGACATGTCCTGATATATGGCGTTTGAAGATTTTAGGCCATAGGAAGTTGAGAAAATAGATGAAGGGAGTGTGTTTCAGACTTTACCAGTAAAGTACATGCAAGATTGAGCACAGCGGTAAAGTCTGGGTCAGAGAGTTGGACAGAGAAAGGAAGAGACTGTGTAGAAAGACGTGTCGCACGAACCCTTCTCATTGTAGAAGGTGTGCAACGAAAGTTCAGAAGAGTGGTGTCCATTGTAATAACGACAGTATAGAGAGACTGACGCAACAACAAGACGGGCAGAAATAAACTGAACAAAATTAGTGAGAGCAGTAGAGTTGATAAGACGAAAAGCCCTAGACTTCACCTTTTCAAGGAGGACTGTATGAGTGGAACCACCCCAGATGTGTAAAGCGTACTCCATACAGGGGTGAACAACACCACTATAAAGAGCAAGCAATTGGGGTAAAGTTGAAAAAATTCTGAAGGTGTCTGAGAACATCTAACCTCTCTCTTACAAGCTTGTTTAGAAAGAGAAGTAATATGATCTGTCCAAGAAAGATCACGAGAAAAAGAAACGCCAAGAATATTACATATATATATATATATATATATATATATATATATATATATATATATATATATATATATATATATATATATATATATATATATATATATATATATATATATATATATATATATATATATATATATCTTCATAATTATAGAAACACGCGATTTCAATGATATTGTGAAATATTAGAAAAAAGTTAATAAAAACTGGAGAAAACTCCCCTTTCCCCCCCCCACCCTCCAAAAAAATAGAAGAGTGGTGGAAAATAAAATTTCCTTCAACGCCATGTCTGTTTAAGATAATTAAAACGCATTTTATAATAATATTATATATATATATATATATATATATATATATATATATATATATATATATATATATATATATATATATATATATATATATATATATATATATATATATATATATATATATATATATATTGATTATTTGATAAAAGTCAAGGAACGGATTTGATAAAATTTAAGACCGTCGTCCACACTGCACAATATTACGGGGAAAATGTTTTTTTTTATTTAAGATTCAGAAGAATTTTGAAAACCTCACGAAGAAAAAATGATTTCTTGGAACGCCTCTGAAAAACGAGGTCTTCAGATTTTCTTGAAGGAGTAGAATTGCTACAAATATGAAAGAAGAAGAAGAAGAAGAAGAAGAAGAAGAAGAAAAAGAAAAAGAAAAAAAAGAAAAAGAAAAAGAAAAAGAAGAAGAAGAAAAATAAGAAGAAAAAGAAGAAGAAAAAGAAGAAGAAGAAGAAGAAGAAGAAAGAAGAAAAGAGAGAGAAAAAGAAGAAAATGAAGAAAAAAAAGTTTCATTTATTTATTTATTTTTTTATTTTTTTCAAAACAATATATGATAACCTTATACAATTTAACAACAATTCAGTTCCATGTTTCATTATTTTAACAGTTTTCAAAATTTTATATTCTGTACTAAAGACAAATTATAATGATGGGCTCTTCCTTTGAGGGTTAAATCCCTGATCCTGAAGCTTTTACGAGTTTTTCTTTTTAAATATATTTCAATTTTATATATAAAATCTCAAAATAAATGGTTTTTTTTTGTTTTTTTTTAAGTTCATGTTAAAACCTCACATATCTTATTTTTCCTTACTGTATAATGTGATATTAAGAATATTTTTGGGAAAGAAACATTTTAACTGCATATATATATATATATATATATATATATATATATATATATATATATATATATATATATATATATATATATATATATATATATATATATATATATATATATATATATATTGAAATTCTTAAAATTGGTGCTTTAAAACTTGTGCCCTATACCCTGATAATTTTTTTAGTATTGGTATCAACTTTGAAATTTCCTTCCTGCTATAAGCATACCCTCATATAACCTATGAGGAAAGATGGATCACTTTCAATACAATCATTTTCTTATTTGAAAGTTTTCTAACCAATCCTCACTCGAATGATAAGAAAATATCTTAACTCTAATCTTACTATCAGATCTTCAGTAAAGGTTGTGTTAGGAAGGCTCGAAAAGGGACTGTTCTTCTTTTCTTTCTTCCTGACTCTTAATTCTCTGCTCTTCGGAATTGAAAATGTATCTTCTGCTGCCGTATTAAAAGTTCTCTTATGGTTTGGCACTCAGTTTTCATTTCTGAATTTATCTTTTTTTTCTGTGTATATCCTTCTTTATTTTAGTTCCACTCTATTTTCCTTTCCGATTGGTACAAAGTATTTGCTGTAGAAAGCTTCATTCGTCTTTTTTAAAGTTATCAACCAGTGATGTTTCAGAGGGTTCTGCTTTATTCCCTATCCGTTTCTGTTTGACCAGTCTTCACTTCATCCAATATGAAATCTAATGCCGATGACTCAATCTTTCATAACATTTCTTTCTGCGAAGCAGAAAATAGTCAGCCATTGCTTTGCTCTGTATAGAGGTGTTGTTCTTTCTTATATTAAGTACGTATCAGCTTATCTTGAAGGAGCGTAGTCTAGGATTTTTTTTTTATCTCATTAACTCTAGTGTCACCTTTAGTACACTGCAAAAATTGTCCTAACGAATCGTTGGGACAAGTGGAAAAATGTCAATTTTTTCAGTTTTAGAAAATAAATCGGTGAAGTGACTTTCTTTGTGTTTAACATGTCTTTTCTCTATTGAAAATTTTGCTGACATATTTGCGACTTGTCCCAACGATTCATTAGGACAATTTTTACAGTGATATATAAAAAAGAGGGATAAAAGGAAAGAAAATACTCACGAGATTTCCTCAAATGAAGTTTTTGACCAAAATTGGAGAAGGAAGATTTTATAGTTAATATCGAAAAAATATCAAAAGTAATGAAATTATTAAGGTTGAGAGAGAGATTGATGAAAATAAGGTGTACCGTGGTGAAAAGGTGTAGCAACTGACTCACGTGCTTGATGGCGCCGGTTCGACTCCACTTGCGGATCTTAGGTATAAACTATCTAGAACAATTCCTTTCCTCGAATAGGGCGATACTCGTTGGATGTAAACTTTTATTATAAAAAAACAAAAGAAATTAAAAAAAAAATAAAAAATAAAAAATAAACTGATAAATCGAAAAACTCTAGTCCATACACTGTATAAATTGTCCTAACGAATCGTTTGGACAAATGGCAAAAATGTCACAGAAAATTTTTCAATAGGGAAAAAGACATGCTAAACATAAGAAAGTAGCTTCACCAATTTATTTTTTAATAAGAAAACTGAAAAAATTTGCTTGTCATTTTTGCCACTTGTTCCAGCGATTTGCTAGGACAGTTTTTGCAGTGTACCATTTTCTGACAAAGGGTGTCGGTGGATCCTCTACATGTATGTGAGTTACTTATTTAATAGAAGGGACGAACAACTTTCTGCAAATAGAGCAATTAGCTTGATGAAAAATGCATAGAGGTACCTTTTTTTTTTTTTTTTTTTTTTTTACAGAAACGCCACCACTCAAGGGCAGAGCCCTCTTTACAACAGAGAAACGATATTATTTCAATGAACGGTGGTGGAAAAGGGAAATATCAAAAATACTTAAAATGGAAGCTGAACCTCTATGCCAAATTTAAAATTCACATATTAAGAGAAGCTGTATGCTTATCCAAGTCGGGCGATAATGTAAAAAAATGTAAAACAGAACAGATGACAGATGTAGACAAGCCATGTAGTACTTGATAAAAAATATATCACAATTGAAAGAAAGCTATATATATATATATATATATATATATATATATATATATATATATATATATATATATATATATATATATATATATATATATATATATATATATATATATATATATATATATATATATATATATATACCTACAAACTACGATGATACAACCTAAATGGAAACCTTATGAGGACTAAACTACATTAAAGATCAAATGAGATATTAATAGACTTACATTGCGAGATAATGTAAAGCTAAATGACTCACTCTGATAATTCAATTCCCCATCATTTGCTCTCACAAATTAGAGATTTAACTCTCAAATAAGGCAAGTTTTCCATGTTGCAATTAAAGGCGCTTCTTCAAGTCGCATGGTTGCTTTAAATTTTGAATAGGTGGGATCAAAGGAAATGGGGGAGGAGGAGGGAGGGGGAGGGGGAGGAGGGAGGAAGGAGGAGGGAGGGGAGGAGGGAGGGGAGGAGGAGAGGGGAGGAGGAGAGGGGGAGGGAGGAAAGAGGGGAGGGGGTGGAAGGAGGAAAAGGGGAGAGGAGGAAGGAGGGGAGGAGGAGGAGGAAGAAGGGGAGGGGAGACAGGGGAAGGGAAAAGGGGGAGGGGTCCCTAAAATTGCATATTGGAATTTGGGGCTACGATTTATTTCATAATTCAATATGTTAAGAATGTTTTATAATCAAGTTTATTATTATTATTATTATTATTATTATTATTATTATTATTATTATTATTATTATTATTATTATTATTATATATTATTATATATATATATATATATATATATATATATATATATATATATATATATATATATATATATATATATATATATATATATATATATATATATATATATATATATATATATATATATATATATATACTTGATTAAAGAACATTATTAACATACTGAATTATGATATAAATCGTAGACCCAAATTCCAATATGCATTATGCAATTATTATTATTATTATATTATTATTATTATTATTATTATTATTATTATTTTTTATTATTATTATATTTTTATTTATTATTATTATTATAAAAAAAAAAAAAAAAAAAAAAAAAAAAAAAAAAAAAATATATATATATATATATATATATATATATATATATATATATATATATATATATATATATATATATATATATATATATATATATATATATATATATATATATATATATATATATATATATATATATATATATATATATATATATATATATATATATATATATATATATATATATATATATATATATATATATATATATATATATATTATATAAAATCTTAAGTTCATTGAATCGTAATTTTTATTTTATTATTTAGGTATGAAAGGACTTTATTTTAAATTTAAAATAAGAAAAAAAACATTTTATTTTTTTTAATTTTTTTATTTATTTATTTTTTTTTTTAAAAATCTAAATATAAAAGAACTTGAGTAATAGAACTTAATTCGCAGAAAATATTCTTTAAAATTTTACGGAGCTCACTGGAACCGAGCGAGTAGGGACTAGATTTTGGGGAAGGAAATTCAATAGCATAAAAATGAAAGGTTTGGAATAGTCGCATGGGAGATTTTTGTTTTCCTTCGTAAATGCATTTTGTAATGTGCAAAAAGCGTTCGGGGGCTTTTCAAAACACCGAAAGAGCACCCGAGCATAAGAGAAAGTTTAATGCAAGTGAACGACTGACTGGGTACTGGGGTACTGGGTTACTCCCTCAAGCGGGTTTCCCCAACTACCTTCTCATTTTAGAAAGGAAATTAAAAATATTTTTAAAAGCAATTTTTTACCAATGAAATTTAATATTAAAATTCTTTTCTACCCAAATATTAAAAACGGAATATTACAAAAAATATATATAAATAAATAAATAAAATATAAAATAAAGGTTAAATAAATTTTACTATATATATATATATATATATATATATATATATATATATATATATATATATATATATATATATATATATATATATATATATATATATATATATATATATATATATATATATATATATATATATATATACTATATATATATATATATATATATATATATATATATTAGGGATGGGAATGATACAAAATTTTAACCGACACCGATACCAATTTTTTTTTCTTTTACTGAACTCATGAAGGTTGAAACAAGATTGAAAATATTCAATGATCATAAATTTTAGGTTTTCTGTTATCTGTAATACACTTAGTTATTTTGTAGTCACATTGCTAAACAAAACTATTGATAGCTGATAAAGGGTTGGTGCCACCAAGACTTTGCGTTCGACTTGCCCTAGTACATGGTCTATTTTCTTCATTAATTTCTGCAACATTCGAGGTCTGCACTCCAATTTCCATTTTGTTAAACACCACCTCTCTTCTTTTAGACCTAACGTTTTATTCTTGACAGAAGTTCAGGAGCTTGAGCGTTCTGATAGCAAGGCAATTTCTGTTTCCTCCGACTATCTTCAATTTTCTGGCAAAGGAGATTGTTAAGCATATGTGCGCTACGATATTTTAATCTCGTGTCTCTAATCTGGAGTCTTCTGAATTCTTCCACCTTGTGGTTAAAACTCTCTTGCCATTCTACGTCTAACTTCATTTGTTCTCTTTATTTATCTCCTAATTTACTGACTATCCTAAATTCTTTGACTATCTAAACTCCAAAACAGAGAACATTCTTCTTCTCCTTTCACAGAAATTATCATATTAGGTGATTTCAATATTCACCGCCGCCAATGACTTTCTTCAAATTTTCATGATACAGCCGGTGAACGTGCCTTTCAATTCTCCGTATAAAATGACCTTGAG
>SEYY01002638.1:102500-107500 GCA_009176605.1 Armadillidium nasatum
TATATATATATATATATATATATATATATATATATATATATATATATATATATATATATATATATATATATATATATATATATATATATATATATATATATATATATATATAATATATATATTTATATATGCGTACGCGTGTGTGTGTTGTTTGTTTACATATTCTTCATGAGGAATTTAATGGGGACATTGATCATGAATTTTACGCCGAAATAATTTGGCAAAACATTCCTGTTATATATATATATATATATATATATATATATATATATATATATATATATATATATATATATATATATATATATATATATATATATATATATATATATATATATATATATATATATATATATCTATAAATCAGTGAAAGTAAGTTATGATGTAGAAACATGAACATGGGTGTATGAAGGTAAATCTCCCCCCAATCCCCCAATCCCCTTTTATTCCTCTCCTTCTCCCTCCCCCACCCCGAAATTGGATTAAAATAGAAGTGAAAATGAAAATTACAATTCTTCTTCTCTTTTTAATGTTGATTTTCAATTTCTCGCTCGAGAAATTATTCTGTGTCAATTAAGATATCGCTCTCAGACGTCCAATTCCATTTATATATATATATATATATATATATATATATATATATATATATATATATATATATATATATATATATATATATATATATATATATATATATATATATATATATATATATATATATATATATATTAGTGATGGAGCGGATGTCATATTTTCTCATTTGCGGATGCGGAGAATATAGAATTTTCGTCAAATGCGGATGCGGATGTTGAATTTTCGAAAGTGTGGATGCGGATGTTAATTTTGATGAGGATGCTCAGCGGATGCGGATGCGGATGCGAATGCCATCACTAATATATATATATATATATATATATATATATATATATATTATATATATATATATATATATATATATATATATATATATATATATATTATATATATTACAAGGAGAGGGCAGCTGAATATCTCTTCGTTGTGAACATTAAAAATGATTGAATATTTCAAGACTATTATGTATATATTAATGAAATTTAATATGCATTAAATTAACAATTGATTTCTTAGCTTAAGTTTAAAGTATTTTGATTTCTATGTCTTCTAAATTAAATAAGAAAATTAATTGAAAAAAATGGAAGACAAGAAACAAAAAGGAAGCCTCAAGTTCGGAAAGTTTCAGTTTAAAAAAATAAATAAATAAATAAAAAATAAAAAAACAAAATGAAAGCCTGAAATTCGGAAAGTTTCAATTTAAAAAAAAAAAAAATGTATCTTAGAGAAAAGAAGGAAAAAATTTACCCAAGAGTATAAAAGAGTAACAGTCCAAACTGATCCGTTTTTTTTTTTTTTTTTCACTCTAAATCGAGAAATAAAACTCCCAGTGATTGTGTAATAAAAAACTTTGCATTTTCTTTCTAACTTCAAGCTCGTAGTATTCATATTTTTAAAGGTAAGTCAAGAACTTGTAAAAAAAAAAAATTAAAAAATTTGCTATTCTAAATTAGTATTTTCAATAAATTATGGAAAGAGATTCTCGGTGTGATCGAAAAATGGAAGATAAAATAATAATAATAATAATAATAATAATAATAATAATAATAATAATAATAGTAGTCTTAGTAGTAAAGTAAAATTTTTTTTTTTTTTTTTTTTTTTTTTTTTGTGAATGTAATGACGTAATGTGTTAAGTAGTCCTAGATCTAAAAGACAAGTGACTTTTATTGTTGTACAGTCGTCAGCAGAAGTTCGTTCCTATTAAGCTGGAAATAAATATTTATATAAAATAGAGATCATTTCAAATTCAGCCAATCACAGTTCAATTAAGCCCCGCTCAATGTTTTTATTTTTCTTTTTATTCAAAATAGAGCTTTTATGAAATGATCTCCATTTTATATAAATATTTATTTCCAGCCTAATAGGAACGAACTTCTGCTTGACGACTGTACATTTACATATATATATATATATATATATATATATATATATATATATATATATATATATATATATATATATATATATATATATATATATATATATATATATATATATTATATATGAATTGAGTGTGTGTATGTATTATAATAAAAGTAATATTAAACACACTGAAATACTAAAATTATAGATACAATATTGTTTATAGCATTTTTATTAATTAACGTCTACATCAAAACAGACATCAATAACCACCTACGCAATAATAATAATAATAATAATAATAATAATAATAATAATAATAATAATTATTAATTATTATTATTATTATTATTATTATTATTATTATTATTATTATTATTATTAATGCTTACCATTCATTTGGTTCGTCGCTGTCTTAACCCACGCAACAATATTAATGTTTAACTTTCTATCTTCCTTTTGATTTGACGAGCTGAAAATGTTATTAAAAATCATTAGAATTTTCATTAAAAATGTTCAAAAAGCGTAAAATCGTTTCTCTCTCTCTCTCTCTCTCTCAAACACACACACACATACACACTGGTTTTCTTCCACCCACAGGTTGGTATTTAAAGTATATATATATATATATATATATATATATATATATATATATATATATATATATATATATATATATATATATATATATATATATATATATATATATATATATATATATATATATATATATATATATATATATATATATATATATATATATATATATATATATAAGGTGCCCCAAAAATATAATCGAAAAGAAAATCATTCAATATTTTACATTAAAAATTTATAGATTGTTCCATATGTTAACGACAGAAAAATGAATGTAAAAATGAATGGAAGTAGAGATGATGTTCGGAGAGGATGTGCAACTGCAAGTTCTATTGAAGAATCCTTTTTAAGTGAATCACCCTGAAACTACAGAACCGTCAATAAGGTTCTCTATCGTTTGAAGAAGCGTCTGCCATTGACCACATTGGGTTCAGGAAGAGTATGAGCAATTTAATTCAAGATTTTATACTGCTAAATTGGGAGATTTCGTAACAGGTCTATAAGATCTTTCACGTATGTTTCTGATTAGGCATATAGGCATATATTATATTTTAAATTTCCTTACAACAATACCACTACCACTGCTATGAAATACCACAATAACTTCGAAGAGTTAGGTGGTTGTAGCAGGAATAGGTTCCGCCAGATTCTGCAAACTGTACAGTAAATAGATGAAGATAAGAGATTGGAAGACTTAAACCAATCAAATGGTCACTCATCTCTAACACTATTTTGTTACTTAGAATGAGGGCATCTTAAATCAGTTGTTTATAAAGAGTTAACCTAAGGGTTCCCTTAAGAATATTCGAACCCGCAAAAACAAATACTGTTATGTTCAGAAATGCATAAAGGTTTTACAGTTAACATGTTAGAAATTGCATAGAAATAATTGAAAGCAATTTCAATATGCTTTGTAATTGTTATTTTAACCGATGTAAAATAGAGCAAAAAACAGCCTTATTGGCTGTACTTTACAATTTCCTATAAAGCAAGAGCTTTGGGCCATCTGGGTCATCTTATAATATATATATATATATATATATATATTATATATATATATAATATATTATATATATATATATATATATATATATATATATATATATATATATATATATATATATATATATATATATATATATATGGTTCCTTTTTCTAGTTTGATTTTGCTTCTTTTTAGCAAATGTAAATTAGAGATTTTAAAGCATGGTTTAATCATAATTTAATTACATATTCAGTAATATTTTTATTTATTTGTTTAATAATTATATGAAACAAAGAAATATTTTATTTTTAAGTTTAGAATTCTTTCGAAAAACAAATAAGTACGTAAAAGAAACAGAAAATAGAATAAAAAGAAAAAAAAGACACAAAAGGACAATTAGGCAACAGGAACTGACAGACAGGCATTCAGAAAAACAGACGGAAGGGACAGACAAAGGACAGGAAGAGAGAACCTATAATTAACTTTTATTTACTATTTAATTATCATCTAATTATATACCAAAAATTCATAATTTAAACACCATAAAAGGTATAGCAAACATTTATTTATATTTATGTAAAAATATTTCCTTAAAAAAAAAACAAACAAACGACAACAACAACTACTAGGATTCCTGAAACCTTCAAAATAATTTCTTTTTAAAGTTTTGAATCTCCTTGACCTTTCTCTCCTAAAATAAACAAAATCTTCATCTCCCATGCCAATATTATTTTTCCTTTTAATTAATACAAACAAATTTAGTAACCATAAACAATATCTGGTATTATCTACCATCCTTTCTTTGTGAGCGCTTCTATACCACATACACACGCGCACACACACACATACACACATATATATATATATATATATATATATATATATATATATATATATATATATATATATATATATATATATATATATATATATATATATATATATATATATATATATATATATATTACCTTTCACCTTTCCCACTTTCGTGAGGTGGTACCCGCCACAATTCCCTCACAAACATATCCATTCCTACCTTTCATTCCTTTTCACCATCGTCTTCCATCTCACTCTGTCCTCCGCAAGTCTACTACCCGCTTCTAAACTCAAATTCCTTCCACCCCATCCATCCATCTCCACTTGGCCTTTCCTTCACCCTACCCCCATCCACCTCGGATCTAAGTACCATGCCCACCATTCTGTCCTCATTCATTCTACACATATATCCAAACCATTTTAGCCTACTCTCCTCCGCTCTATCCACTACACCCCCTCTTACATCTACACATCTCCCTTATTCTTTCATTTCTAATCCTATCAATCCTTCTCAATTTACCTATCGCTCTCAAACCTTTAATCTCAAAGACATTCAAACTTTTCCTCGCCAGAGCACTTATCATCCATGTTTCAAACCCAAACATTACAGAAGGCAAACACATACATTCAAACATTCTTATCT
>SEYY01002638.1:112500-114882 GCA_009176605.1 Armadillidium nasatum
ATATATATAATATATATTATTATATATATATATATATATATATATATATATATATATATATATATATATATATATATATATATATATATATATATATATATATATATTATATATATTATATATATATATATATATATATATTATTATATATTATATATATAATATTTATTTTTATTTTTTTTTTTTTTATTTTTTTTATTTTTTTATTTTTTTTTATTGAAACATTTTAAATTGATTTTATTATATTTTTCTTTTTCCTCTTACAATTTGAAATTTTATGGTTTTAAGATAGATTTTTCTCAACTTCGGTGGAATTTGGTAGGCCTTCGGCCTTTGCCCACCGGAGGAGATATATAAAAAAAATGGAGTTACTACAGTTTCATCCATTTATTGCAAGATAATGATTTGGTTTTTGTCTGTTGTTTTGTATTTTGTATTTTTGTATTACGTCACTAACCTTTGAAAATTGGATCCGAGAATGACCTTTTTAATAAACCCAATTTTTGTTCCAAAAGAAAAGGTTAAAATTAAACTTTGAATTTTTTTTTTTTATTACACTTAAAACCAAAATGAAAATGGAATTTCATTTCGAAATTTCAATTAATTTCACGAAAATCCGATTTTTTTTTTTTTCAAGTAAAATTTAATTTCCCTCAACATTGAAACCGCGAAGGAAATTTTATTTTGAAGTCAGTAAATCGAAATTCGGCTTTAAAATCTTCAAGAAAAATTTACTTATTTATTGAATAGTTCTTTCTTGAAAAAAACAAAAACAAAAACAAAAAAAAACTATTTAATTAAAGTCTAAAATTAATTTAAAACGTATAATGAAACTATCATTCAATTGTACGTTTACATACTGTACATACTGTATATACTGTCGTCACACACACACACACACGCACGCACGCACGCACACACACACAATTACGTTAGATCCCTTGTTTATTCAAACTTTAAATCGACCTTTCAAGTATTTGATTAATACTTGGTAATCACTTGAGTCCTCAAGGGCACCCAACGTTTTATACGTTGGAAGTAAAACACATCTCTATTTTTTTTCCAAGCCAATAAGACTGTCTCTTTATCTATCTACCTACCTATCCATCAATCTATCTATCAATCCATCAGTCTATCTTCTCTCTCTCTCTCTCTCTCTCTCTCTCTCTCTCTCTCTCTCTATCTATATATATATATATATATATATATATATATATATATATATATATATATATATATATATATATATATATATATATATATATATATATATATATATATATATATATATATATATATATATATATATATATATATATAGGAGTTGGGAAACTTCGGATCTTTGTCGTAAAAGGCTGACATGCCCCGATACACGAAGTTTGAAAATGTGCATGCCAAAGAAAGCCGGGAAAACAGATAATGGGAGTGTGTTCCAGACTTGGGCATAGCAGTTAAGTCTGGGGTAGGAGAGTTGGAAGAAAAAGGATGAGAATGTGAAGAAAGACGTGTCGGACGAGCTCTTCTCAATGCAAGAGGTATGCGACGTGAGAGGTCAGAAGATCAGTGTCCATTATAATAGCGAAAGTAGAGAGAGAGAGAGAGAGAGAGAGAGAGAGAGAGAGAGAGAGAGAGAGAGAGAGAGAGAGAGAGAGAGAGAGAGAGAGAGAGAGAGAGAGAGAAGAGAGAGAGAGAGAGAGAGAGAAGAGAGAGAGAGAGAGAGAGAGAGAGAGAGAGAGAGAGAGAGAGAGAGACGAGAGAGAGAGAGAGAGAGAGAGAGAGAGAGAGAGAGAGAGAGAGAGAGAGAGAGAGAGAGAGAGAGAGAGAGGAGAGAGAGAGAGGAGAGAGAGAGAGAGAGAGAGAGAGAGAGAGAGAGAGAGAGAGAGAGAGAGAGAGAGAGAGAGAGAGAGAGAGAGAGAGAGAGAGAGAGAGAGAGAGGGAGAGAGAGAGAGAGAGAGAGAGAGACAGAGAGAGAGAGAGAGAGAGAGAGAGAGAGAGAGAGAGAGAGAAAGACGCAATAATTCGAAGGGCACAAAAAGACTGGAAAAATTAGTGAGAGCGGAGACTATGAACACTAGACTCCGCCTTGTCTTGGAGGCCTGTATGAATGGGATCACCCTGATATGTGAGGCAAAGTTCAGTAGAGTTCAGCTTTTGAAGAAGGCAAAACGCAGTTTCCGTCAGAAGATACTAGAGGAAAAAAAAAAAAAAGAGAAGAATCAAATTTGAGTTGACATTTTTTGCAGTGCAGAAAGTGCGTGATGAAGAGGAACCAGAAAGATCATTGCATTTCCTACGGAGAAAGAGTTTTTGGTTTTTGGAGAATATTTTTTGAAGATTCCGGATGAAATATAAGTTGAGTGAGTTGATGGAGTTTGAAGACGA
>SEYY01002639.1:0-12631 GCA_009176605.1 Armadillidium nasatum
GGGGCCGTTCTTGCGGAAGACTTGAAGAGACAGAACAAGATACGGAGATAAGAAGGTGATCGGATGAACCCAGAGGAGGAAAGAGTTTAACAGTATAAGGAGAAGGATTAGAGGTTAAGAAAAGATCAAGTATGTTGGGTTCATCACCAAGACGGTCAGGGATACGGGTAGGGAGTTGCACCAACTGCTCAAGGTTGTTCTGGATAGAAAAGTTGAAGGCGAGTTCACCGGCTGGAGATTGAGAACTAGAAGGAAAGCCATTGGCGGTGGTGAACATTGAAATCACCTAAAATGATGATTTCAGAGAAAGAAGAGAGATAGAATGTGCTCTATTTTGGAGTTTAAATAGTCGAAGAATTTTTTATAGTCAGTAGAATTAGGAGATAAATAGACAGAACAAATAAATTTAGTAGTAGAATTGCAAGAGAGCTTAAGCCATAAGGTAGAAAATTCATGAGACCCCAAATCAGAGACACGAGAGCAAATAACATCGTTGCGCACATATGCGCAACAACCGCCTTTGGCTGAAAATTGAGGATAGAGACAGTAGGAGGTAACAGAATAAGGTTTGCTGTCAGCACACTCAAGCACCTGAGTTTCGGTTAGAAATAAGAGATGAGGTTTAGAAGAAGAGAGATGGTGTTCGACAAAGGGGAAATTAGAAAAAAGACCGCGAATGTTGCAGAAATTAATGAAAAAAGACCGTGCACCGGGGCAAGCCGGACGCCGGGTCATGGCGGCACCATCCCCATCATCGGAGGCCGCCAACTCCCAAGTGATGATGGGGTGAGGGGTGGAGGTTATATATATATATATATAAATATATATATATATATATATATATATATATATATATATATATATATATATATATATATATATATATATATATATATATATATATATATATATATATATATATATATATATATATATATATATATATATATATATATATATATATATATATATATATATATATATATATATATATATATATATATATATATATATATATATATATATATATATATATATATATATATATATATATATATTATATATATATATATATATATATATATATATATAATGTTTATATAATTTTACTTCTGCTAATGAGGATTCGAACTCGGGCCTCATTAGCAGAAGTAAAATTATACAAATTTATTCCACGGTTTTATTAAGTGGCAATTCTTGAATATATATATATATATATATATATATATATATATATATATATATATATATATATATATATATATATATATATATATATATATATATATATATATATATATATATATATATATATATATATATATATATATATATATATATATATATATATATATATATATATATATATATATATATATATATTATATATATATATATATATATATATATATATATATATATATATATATATATATATATATATATATATATATATATATATATATATATATATATATATATATATATATATATATATATATATATATATATATAATATATATATATATATATATATATGTGCTGTGGTGCTGGCTGTACATTACTTCCAAGGTTTTTACGTTTGGCCTTTTCTTATGTTTCAACTGATCGGACGACAGGATTGGATTTTTGTATAATGTATAACCTAACGTCAACGGATTCTGGTAATATGGTATCAGTTGAGTAATGCTACAGACAGGCTTATCCTGCTTCGTATAAGATAAAGAGAGTCATCCTTCTCCTTACCGCAGATATGTAACCACGAGGCTGTGGGTATTCTTCTGAGGTATAATTGAGATAAGACAATATTTCCTCAATTTTATTTTCCAAAATACGATGATGCTTCACCCGCGAACTATCTAGCTAACGTAGATTTATTAATAAAATAATTATTACTTTAAGATTTAAGATACTAAGATTTTAAGATACTAAGATTTTAAGATACTAAGATACAAGGTCTTAAGATTTGAGGCTCACATTAAGAGCTACGTCTATATTACGTCTTTAATATGCTGTAATAAAGAAAAGAATATATATATATATATATATATATATATATATATATATATATATATATATATATATATATATATATATATATATATATATATATATATATATATATATATTTTTTTTTTTTTTTTTTTTTTTTTTTATTTTAATTATTATATATATATATATATATATATATATATATATATATATATATATATATATATATATATATATATATATATATATATATATATATATATATATATATATATATGAATAAAATTAATATTGTTTTCGGTTTGTTTATTTAAATTTATACTTTTAAATTTCAAATATGTTTGAAGACTTTGTAAGATATTATTAAATTATGGTAAATTGTTGAAGACACATTGCACAATAATAATTTATATTATCAAGACGACGGCTTAGAAGTGACCAGCCGGTCTTTGTACTTCTCGCTGAGTGCGAATAGAAGTCTGTTAAGATAGAGCTACGCTCCTTGTAATGCTCCCAGGCTGAGGGGCGTACTTTATATAAGTATGGTGACGTCAACGCAATAGGAGCGGTGTATTTCCTATAAGTATTTCAATAACAAGTCAGTATTGCTTCATTTTAGCATACTAATAATAATGATAATAATAATAATAATAATAATAATAATAATAATAATAATAATAATAATAATAATAATGAAACAATACTAATACTATAATACTATTAATACTATTAGCAACAATGATTGTAATGTAAAGCATTACGATTATTGTTACTAGTGTCATCACTTAGAATAATTATAATATGAAGTATTATAATTATTAGATAATGATTTACAAAAGCTTCTTTTTATACTATAAAGCAAATTGGTGAAATCCAGCTTTATAGAAATGCCTCCCACTCGGGGAAATAATGCTGAAGGCATTATACCATTGAACGAAAACAACAATAATTTCGCATGAAAATCAAAAAAAAATTTAAAATTTAAAATTCCTAAATTCTACATAGACCTAACAATAATACATCCTATGTGGGCTTCGCAGAAATAATACAATGTAAAATAAAAGTAAAATACAAATAAATGTAAAATACAAAGAAATGTAATGGTAGAATAATATATCAAACAAAAAAAAATTAGTCAATTATGACATAAAACAAACAAATTAATTCAATAATGTAAGAGTAAAAAAAAAAATAAATCAATGAAATAAAATAATCAGGTACGTACAACTGTGGTAGTGTGATCACGAATTCTTTTGTCGGGATCACAAATTAAAATAAAGGTAAAATAACTCCAAAAATAAAATCGTTTAAAATAAGAAAATTCGTAAACAAAAATAATATGGACAAATTATCGAGTAAATAAAATGTGCTGTCAAAAGACAAATTAATCAAAACAAATTAAAATAACTTCCATTATATGTAGAAAATCAAAGTAAAACAAATTATACATAAAGTAATTTCAATATCTATATATATATTTATTAATAAAATATATATATCAAAAAAAAAAAAAAAAAAAAAAAAAAAAAAAAATAAAAAATATATATATATATATATATATATATATATATATATATATATATATATATATATATATATATATATATATATATATATATATATATATATATATATATTTTAAATATTTAATATGCAAGAAAATTAAAATCATCAAGAAATCTCTCACTCCTTTCATTCGCTTCCGGTATGCAAACGCTTCGTTACAGCTGAGATTCACAAGAAAATTGTTATCACAATTGCATTTGTAATAATAATAATAATAATAATAATAATAATAATAATAATAATAATAATAATAATAATAATAATAATAATAATAATAATAATAATAATAATCATAATCATAATAATAGTCATAATCATAATCATAATAATTGCAATCATAACAAAGATTATGCTTAATAATACATGTGCACAAATAAAACTCTTCTTTCACGCAAATCAAGCAATATACAGAATTTTCATCCTCTTATCTTCGAATATGAGCTATATATAGAAATCAGATGATATTGGTTTGTCTGTGTTTGTGTTTGTGTGTTTTGTTTATATTTCTTTGGTGACACATTGTCTAGTCTCACGAGAAATCCCTTTAAAGAATTTCATTCATTTCAAACGGATACAGATAAGATTGGAATGCGAACTTGAAAACAAAACCATATGATGTCTCTTTAAATAATAATAATGATAATTTATATATAACTTGTAGCTGATAATAATAATAATAATAAATGAAGGTTAATCGATCTTAATAATTTATATATTAAGTGAAAGGTCTAAGTCTTTCTGATAACGTACTGTTATTCCTTTTTGGAACAATTAACTAGTTAAAAAGTTATAAAGGAAAACATAAAATTAATTTTTTTCTCAATTTTGAAAATTTTAAAATTCATTAATTTTATTGTTATGAAGAACAGAGGACTTTTTACCTTATAAAGGTGCTACTGCAATATGTTTCACGTCAAGAAATATTTAATCAAACATAAATAACTGTATTTAGATATAAATATAGATATATAATTGAATATATAATTTAATATAATGAATATAATGAATATAAATGAATGTAGGTGAGTAAATATTAATATAAATGAACAAGGACTTGAGTCATAGGGACTTGAGTCATTACTCTACTAAACCAGGGGTCGGCAACCTGCGGCTCGCGAGCCACATGCGGCTCTTTGAATGTGAAGCTGCGGCTCTTTAATTCCATACGCAAATATGTAAGCTAAGTATCTAATATTTGCCAAAAATTAAAAAAAAAAAAACTAAAATGTGCAGACTGCGCTGTGATAAACACGTTCTGACAAGTCCGTTCGTGCCAGTCGGCGATCACCGCACACGGGAGGCGACCACAGATGCGACGAAACTATGTACTTATAGTCAATCAGTACGTGAGAGAGTGAGACAAAATGTTTCGTGTCTAAATTATTTATTTTAATAATTAGAGAATTATTTATTTTATTTAGGTAAATATTTTTAATTGGGAAATATCGTTGTAAAATGTTTTTGATAAATTATATTTCATTATGCCCAGCTTCTCGTATGTATTTAATTAGGTATACGTTGACATAGTAAATAATTGCAAAACTTGTCATCTACTGTTTTGGATACCTAAATAATAATTTTTAAAAATTCTTTATTACAGTTTCACCACAAGCATGGCATCTACAAAAAAAAAATAGAAGATCTGAAGTAGAGCATCGAGAATTCAATCGGGATTGGACTGAGTCGTTCGCTTTCATATGCAACTTAGATGGCCTACCGACTTGTCTCATTTGCCACGAAAAACTCGCACACAATAAGAAATCAAATTTAGAGAGACACTTCACTAAAAAACATACTCAGTTTGCTAGTAAATATCCAGCCGGCGAAGAACGAAAAAAAGCTGTCGACGAGCTCCAAAAACAAAAACAGCAATCAAGTTCCATGTTAAGTAACTGGACGCAATCTACAAGTAATGTTAATCTGGCAAGCTTCGCGGTATCACTAGAAATTGCAAAAAAAGGCAAACCATTCACAGATGGTGAGTATGTCAAAGATTGCTTCATACGTGCATCTGAAGAACTGTTTCGTGATTTCAAAAACAAACCAGAAATCTTGAAAAAAAATCAAAGATTTGCCACTATCCGCTAAAACAGTACAAGATAGAATAGCTAAAATGTCTTCAAATGTAACATATTTGCAGGTGGAAGATATTCAACTTTCTTCTGCCTTATCACTTGCTATAGATGAGTCTTGCGACATAAAAGACACGGCACAAGTTGCCCTTTTTGTCAGGTATATGTCTTCCCAAGGTCCAAAAGAAGAACTTCTAGGATTGCTACCGCTCTCGGGACAAACTAGAGGGGAAGATATAGCGAATGCCGTGCAAAAATGCCTTGAAGACAATAAGATCGATTTAAATAAAATCGTTTCAATAGCAACTGATGGAGCCAGAAGTATGACAGGAAAAAATAAAGGGGCAACAACGATTCTTCAGAGCAAAATAAACCACGAAATTCTTATGTTTTACTGCATAATACAAAAAGAAGCGCTTTGTGCCCAAACATTTACGGCCGAAATAGTTGAGGTCATGAATTTGGTAATCAAGATTGTTAACAGCATCTTGTCAAAAGCACTCTACCATCGTCAGTTTAAAGAATTCTTAAACGAAATGGAGACTACTCAGTATTCCGACCTCCTTCTTCACAATAAAGTGCGATGGCTTTCCAAAGGTAAGGTGTTGAAACGTTTTGCTTTGTGCTTGAATGAAATAAATACATTCCTAAATGAAAAAAACATTAATCACCCTGAATTAGAGAACGACAAATGGTTGCAAAAATTTTACTTTATGGTGGATATCACAGCAAAATTAAATGAGCTGAATCTAAAACTGCAAAGGAAAGGGAAACCCAGTCCTATGTTTTGGTAGAAGAATTGGTTTGTTTTGAAGAAAAATTAATTCTTTTTGCAGAAGATATTCAGAGCGGTAAATTACTTCATTTTCAATTTCTAAAGCAATATCGCGATAAAACCAGTGCAACTGTTGACACGAATTACTTCAGCACAGTTATAAAAAAAATGAAAGATGAATTTGCTGACAGATTTGAGCAATTCAAAACCAACAAAACCACTCTAGCATTCATAGTAAATCCTCTCAACACAAATAGTAACGAAATCCACATTGAGCCATTTGGAATTGATACTGGATCTCTAGAAATGCAATTGATCGATTTAAAAAGTAAAGCTTTGTGGAGTGGAAAATTTACAGAGTTGAAAAGCAAGTTGGAAGAGTTGGAGGTCAAGAAATGTATGAACGTAACGCAACAAAGTGTACAACTTTAAAAGAAATGCCGCGAGTTGAGGCACTTATATTCGACGCATGGAAAAGTCTTCCAGATTGCTACAGTGAGATGAAGAAGTTGGCATTTGGAGTTCTGACTATCGACATATTCGTATGAGCAAGCGTTCTCTTTCATGAATATAATTAAAAGTAAAGTAAGAAGCCAACTAACAAATGAAAATTTAGAGTCGTGTTTGAAACTTAAAACAACAAGTTATGAGCCAAATTTATCCAAACTTTCTAAAATCATGCAAAGCCAACGCTCCCATTGAATTTGTTTGCTCAAATGTATGTTATTTTTTTTTTTTTTAAGTACAAGTTACATTGTTTAGTAAAGTTTAAATTTTCTACTTGAATAACCATGCAAAGCCATCGCTCCCATTGAATTTGTTTGCTCAATTGTTTGTTATTGAAGTACAAGTTAGTGTTGTAAGTAAATGTTTAATTGTTTTAATTTTTTACTTAAATAATAAGTAATTATCTAATAATGCCATATATATATTATCTAATTTGTTGTGAAAAACACTACTTATATATGAATAAATAGATATTTTTTCTTATGAATAAATAGATTAGTTTTTTTTTATCAAAAAACTTTATTTATGCGAGTACTATTTATTGTTGGCAAGAAAAAATTTTGTGGCTCTTTAAAAACTTTGAAATTTTGTAAATTGTAATTTTTGACTATTCCGACTCAAAAGGTTGCCGACCCCTGTACTAAACCCTAATGATCTTGTGGCCTATTGTGTTTGTCTGTGTGTCGGATATGATATCTTGTACCTGACCATATCTATATATAATTTTATAAAACTCGGGGAATTAAAATTAGTTCAATTATAGTAATCGGGAAATAATTAGGAAGCACGGAATTAGTTAATTTTTATTA
Organism: Armadillidium nasatum; assembly: GCA_009176605.1. Taxonomy (NCBI): domain Eukaryota; kingdom Metazoa; phylum Arthropoda; class Malacostraca; order Isopoda; family Armadillidiidae; genus Armadillidium; species Armadillidium nasatum. Next base: position 7,722 of record SEYY01002639.1, read on the forward strand.
GTTGTCGTGTATTGGGTGTAAATCATGTATTTATCCTATACTTTTATGTTTTTCACTTACTCCTATTCTCATTTATCAACATCAACTCATTGATTATTACACTTTTTTCACACTGCTGTAATCCTACATATATCTTTGCATATTTTCTTCTTATGACTTCGTTCATATCCTTAAGTCTGGTGATTTCTGCTAACAAATGCCTTACTACTTGTTCCGCTTTTCTAATCCTGATATTATTCTTTATCATCAAGTCTATACTTTGTTCTATCTCAACGATTCTTCTCCTGTTTATTGTTGCTCCTGACCCTAGCATGTCCCTTGTTAAGTTTCTTTCACTATTGTTCCCCAATATTTGTCTAAGGTAATCTTTACTACCATTACTACTACTACTCACATGTTCGTTTGCTACGTTTTGTAATTCTGGCTTTATTTCTCTTGCGATCGTACCCATCCCATTTTCCGGGGCTTCGGTTAAGGTGTTTCCTAATCCTAATTTTGATATTTTATAAATAGGTGGCATCTGTGGTTAGAAATGATACAAGTTATTAATTAACGCTCCGGCTCTGGCGTCCCAGGCAATTTCCTCATCATATGAGGGCTGCTTAACGTAGGGCTGTGTGCAATTGCCTCACTTATTCTCTCTTTTAAATCTATATTTCTCATCTGTGGCGTAGGAATAACTTCATTCAAATCAACATCTTTCATAGATAAATAATCATCATCCTCTCTTTTCTCCACATTTTTATTCATGCTTAAAACACTCTTAATTCTTTCGCTCGCTCTTGCAAATCGCCTAACACTCTTAGGTACGTCTATTTGCCGTTTGGGCCTATCGCTACCTAACTCAGGCATCTCATACGTGACATTAAAAGTGTTAACTACCGATTTTAATCTCTTATACCTTCTGTGCATCCATGCAACCGTTACTACTCCTATGATTACAAAAATAAAAGTAGACAATCCTATAGATATAGTGGTTGAAGGTAGGTATTTTAAAGAGTTTTGGTGTGTAATTAATGTATCATTTATATGATCTAGAGCTTTATTCCAGGTTATTCCTGTGATTTTAGGATGTGCTGTGTCATTAATCACTTTTCGGACTATATGGTTATCTATATTTAAGTCTAATCTTAGATCTCTCTGGTCTATGACACTTAAACTTAAAGTAGAATTATATTTTATGTGTGCTGGATTCATGAAGGTGTGGTAGTTTGTCCTAACAGTACATCTCGTCTTTAATATATATATATATATATATATATATATATATATATATATATATATATATATATATATATATATATATATATATATATATATATATATATATATATATATATATATATATATATATATATATATATATATATATATATATATATATATATATATATATATATATATATATATATATATATATATATATATATATATATATATATATATCCTTCAAAAGTATCTCTTTTGGTTGGTGCTTTCCGCAATGTAATATACCTTTCTTAGGGGTATTCACTGAAATGAATATGTGGGATCGGATATGTTCTGTGATGATGTTATCAGAAGTTAGTTTCTCAAATTCACAAGATTTGTGGAGTGCATTGAAAGATCCATTAGTATATAATATTACTATACAGTCGGGGATATCAAATGTATATAGCGGACTTGTTAATGGGCACGCATGTGTATCGTGTACTGTTTTACATAATTTGAACTGTTCATGATTGATGTGTGTACAGGAATTTATTTTTATTTATAAAGTAAATTTTCTCCTCTGGGGTGAACGTGACTCTGTATGCTGTACCTGTGTTAATTTGTGTTGGGAATGGATATATTTCAAAGGTGGTAAATGTTTCACCATTTGTCAGCGGTATGAAAGTTATAAGCGAATATGTATGGTCGAAATCTAAATATGACCATGTTAATTTCATAAAAGTTACAGGATCAACTTGAATATCTACGAAAGCGTTTAATTGCAGTGCCGTATTGGCTTCTTTAATTATTGGCAACAATTCAATAATTTGATATGCATCAAATGGTGTTCTGTAGGCTGCTGCCCCGTCAATTATCGGGTATACCTTATCTGATTGAGGTTCCTCAAATAGGTAGATACCATGGAAAGATATTCGTTTAGTAGCAATTCGTACTCTATCGAATGGAGATTATCTGCAATTCTGCTCTCATTATCGATGATCTTTCCTACTCGTTCGAACAATTTGTTCACTCCAGACACCGTATCTTTCAGCTGGTCTCTTAACTGTATTATAGCCTTATGGTATCCTTCATCCCTATCCGATAAGATCTGTATCTCTCGACGTATATGCTTAACATCACTGTCGACAGCTGTGCCAAATATCGCTTGGAATATTTTCCCTGCACCATCAATCAACCCTCTTCTTTTCTTCGCTGATTGACTTCTGTACGACAGTATCCATGGGTCCATGATGAGTTTGTCAATCTCCACCAATAGCATATATCCATGCCGGATTATAAGTATATCGGATTTCTTTATTCTATAGCCATTCGGCGGCCTGCCTAGTCTGATATTTTTATCTACATATACGTAACCAATCGCCTCACCAAATATTTCTTTTAGATCAGTTTTTGTTGTAGTTTGGTGATCTCCGTTTTCAGCTCTTGCAGGTTAATAAAGATGACCTCTGTGCTTCGCAGATCCAGTTTCAAATCAATATAACCATTTACGAATCTAGTTTGCCCCACCTGATTAAAGATGGTTCCTGGCACGATCTTTACTTTGTCAGATTCATCCACTATGGTTGTGCATGGTTGAGTGTGTGTGTGGTGTATCATTAGAAGGTGCAAACATAACGCACAGTATCCACATTTCGCCGGATTCCTTGACCTGTAGGACAAGATATGGCTAAGTGGACACCACACTCTACTAGTCAATTTCAATTTATATGTACAATTTACTTGACCAGAATTTTACGACTTTAAAGCTTTTACACATATTTATCAGGTATATATATATATATATATATATATATATATATATATATATATATATATATATATATATATATATATATATATATATATATATATATATATATATATATATATAATGAATAAAATAATAATCAATTTACAGTTCTTACATGCTTTTAAAGTCTTTTCATACATACACAGTTGATTATAATGATTATTGATTATCATTCATATCACAGACATAACTACTCGAAGTGGTTCCCACTGGTACCGTCCTATCTATTATACCATTAATCTACTTTCTATTATTACATTGGAAGCTGTCCTTACTAGGCTGTTATTAATGACATGATACATATCTGTATCGTCAAGAATACTCCAGTCATTCGATATCCCAATTTTACTCTCTTATATGCATTTTCATGGACTTATGTTCATGTGCATCATGCATATATTCCCTTACAAACACATACATAACTTTGTACTTCTATGCTCAGATACAGGATAGCTATATACATATCTTTATATATATATATATATATATATATATATATATATATATATATATATATATATATATATATATATATATATATATATATATATATATATATATATATATATATATATATATAATCAAGAGTTATAGACACTAGGTTAGGGTTCTAGAAAACGAACTTTCTAGATCTTCTCTCCTTCTCCTACTTCCTCCATTTCTTCTCTACTCCTTTTCTTTCTTACGAATTTTCGATGCATGTTTTGGATGTTGTTTACATACATCTGTGAATTTTGTATTGAATTTATGGGTATCTTTTCTACTTCAAAGACTCTTGTAATTCTCTCTCCTTTCCCTAATTTAATGTCTTTGTGTCCCAAATTCAATATTTCCACCAGTATTTTCCCATTCTCTACTGGTGATAAGACACTTCGAATGAAGACGCATCCATCTTCTCTCAAGTCACTATTAGCTTCAGTTACCATTAACTGACCTTCGCGAGGAGAGTGATTACCTCGGTTACTCAATGTAACCTCGAATAGGTTCCTACTACCTGATGGTATCTCTCTGGTCTGTTCTATGGTAGCTACAAAGTTGGGTTCATCTTTCTCTACGAGTTGAATGTCACAATCGTGTGTAGGAATTGTATAGTCGGGTATATTGGTCTCTTTTTCGGTGGTTTGCTCATTTTCAGAGATTAATGAGAACTCCTGCGCTTTTACAACCATATTTGGTACACGCATTTCTTTGCTCTGTATGCTACGCTCATTCTGACTTTTAGAATGGCTATCACATATCTTTTGCGAATTTACCACCTCGTCCGGAACTACTCCCACAACAATCAACATCTTCTCAACGACTATCAAGGAGTTAAATACTTATGTTTCTTCATATTCCTCCATTATAAGGAAGAACTTTATTTTTTTAGTTCCGAACCAGAGCTCTAATCTGTTCAGCTCTTTCCTTAGCCTTTCTCTCTCCACGTTCCAACCGTGTTGTTAAGATTTCATTCATATATTTCCGTCATCATCGTCATTTAATATCGGGTACCAATAAAACACCTTTATCCATTCTTCGTGTTTTCTTTACCCTTGAACTACTGAAAAAGTTCTTGTTGTGTGCCCGTTGCAATTGCTCTTTTGCGTAATCCTGCTGTACTCACAGAAGATCTGAGATCATCTTTTCGAAAAAACAGATTGCGACATTTACCATCCATTTCGTTGAAGAGACTCAACATTGATGCTAACCTCGCCTCAACAAGGATAATAGATCGACTCAACTAGACCACCTAGAACCACCTCCTCATCAGTGGATTTAACCAACGGTGGGTGAAAAGTATTAAATTTTCGTCTTTAATATAATTTAACTATATTGTAATTTATTTTTCTTCTGTTTGGGATATTCAAAGTTGCGCGAATAGCTTACAGAGAAAAATAATTGGCGACCCTGCCAGGATTACGTATTAAAG
>SEYY01002640.1:0-7500 GCA_009176605.1 Armadillidium nasatum
GATCGTGCTAGAGACATTGCGTATCGACAGTGGAAAAATTCTCCTTCTCCTATCACTCTAGCTAATTTTCATTCAGATCGGAATCGTTGCAGGGATATTCTTCGACGAGCAAAGCAGACTTTCACCAAAACGAAGGTGCTGAGCTCTTAAATTCTCCTACTGAAAAATCTTTCTGGCCTCTTGCCAAAAACATCTCAACAATTTCTGTAAATCTTCCTTTCCTCCTCTTATTCGCTCTGATGGTTCTGTTGCTAACACTCCAACTGAAAAGGCTAATCTCTTCGGCCTCCTATTCTCCTCTAATTCTACCCTGGACGACTCCGGCAATCCTCCTCCTACTTCTTCTCCTCTCAGAGGTCCCATGCTTTTGCCTGTGATTTCATTTGACCAGGTGCATGGGCTTCTGAAGTCTATGAACGTCAGGAAGGCAAGCGGCCCGGATGGCATTCCTCCCCGAGTTTTAAGGGAGTGTGCCTCTGAGCTGGCTCCGTCCCTCGTTCAACTTTTCTCTCTATGCCTCAATACTAATACTTTCCCTCAGTGTTGGAAGCGCGCAAGTCCAACCTATTCCGAAGAAAGGTAGCCGCTCTGATCCTTCCAACTATCGCCCTATAGCTCTCACTTGTATTCTGTCTAAGATCTTTGAAACCCTTCTTAACTCTCACTTCTTAGATCATCTGGAATCTCATTCCCTTCTTTCTGATCATCAGTATGGCTTTCGTCGTTCGAGGTCTACTGGTGATATACTTTCCTATCTAACAGATCTATGGTCTTCTGCCCTTAGGGACCATGGGGAGACTTGCGTGGTGGCGCTTGACATATCTAAGGCGTTTGACCGGGTATGGCATGCGTCACTACTTTCTAAGCTCCCTCCTTCAGGTTTCCTCCTTCTCTTTGCTTACTTATGTCTAGTTTTCTTTCTAATCGTTCCATTTCGGCTGTTGTTGATGGAGAGACTTCTTCTTCTTTCCTGTCAATAGTGGTGTTCCTCAGGGTTCTGTCTTGTCTCCTACTCTATTCTTACTTTTCATTAATGATCTTCTCAGCTGTTCATCTAACCCTATACATTCATATGCCGATGACTCAACCCTCCATTCTTCTACTCATTTCAAATCTGCTCCTTCCTTTGCATCTAGAGTTGCTTCTCGTCTTCATCTTTCCGATTCCATTCTTGCAGATCTGGATGGAATTTCCCAGTGGGGTCGTCTCAACCTTGTGAAATTCAACTCTTTAAAAACTCAACTTCTAGAAATCTCTCTCTCAAAGACACCTCCTAACTTTTCTATTTCTTTCGATGGTTCTCCCGTCTCTCCTGTTGACAATATAAACATCCTTGGCCTTCACATAAACAAAAAATGTCTTGGAAACCTCATATCACAATGGTTGCTAGGGCGGCCTCAAAGAAGCTGGGAGTTCTGTTTAGACTGCGAGAATTTTTTTCTTCCTCGCAGTTACTCCAATTATACAAGGGTCTCATCCGCCCTTGTATGGAGTACTGCTCTCATATCTGGGGTGGCTCAGGTTTCACCCGTCTTTTGGATAGGGTTGAGTCAAAGGCTAAAAGGCTTATAAACTGTCCCGCTCTTCCTAATTCTCTTGATTCTTTATCTTTGCGACGTGATGTTGGTGCCTTGTCACTTTTCTATAGATACTACAGTGGCAAATGCTCGAGGGAACTATCCACCCGTGTACCTCCACCTTTACGGCGTCCTCGCAGCACAAGGGGTGCAATGTCCGCGCATCAATTTTGCGTGGACATAGGCAACTCCAGACTTGTCCGCTGTGGTGCCTCTTTCTTTCCTGCCACCTCTGTCTTGTGGAACTCTCTTCCATCTTCAGTATTCCCCTCTGCATTCAGTCTCAATTTCTTTAAAGCCCGTTGCGTTAGGTGGGTACTGTAGGGGTGGTTTTTTATTTTCTGGATTTTGTACTCTATTTGCTTTCATTTTTATTCTTTTAACACCCCCTCCTTGAATAGGGCTTTGCCCGTGAGTGGTGGTGATGTGTAAAAAAAAATATATATATATATATATATATATATATATATATATATATATATATATAATATATATATATATATATATATATATATATATATATATATATATATATATATATATATATATATATATATATATATATATATATATATATATATATATATATATATATATATATATATATATATATATATATATATATATATATATATATATATATATATATATATATATATATATATATATATATATATATATATATATATATATATATATATATATAATATATATATATATATATAATATATATATATATATATATATATATATATATATATATATATATATATATATATATATATATATATATATATATATATATATATATATATATATATATATATATATATATATATATATATATATATATATATATATATATATATATATATATATATATATATATATATATATATATATATATATATATATATATATATATATATATATATATATATAATATATATATATATATATATATATATATATATATATATATATATATATATATATATATATATATATATATATATATATATATATATATTATACATATATATATATATATATATATATATATATATATATATATATATATATATATATATATATATATATATATATATATATATATATATATATATATATATATATATATATATATATATATATATATATATATATATATATATATATATATATATATATATATATATATATATATATATATATATATATATATATATATATATATATATATATATATATATATATATATATATATATATATATATATATATATATATATATATATATATATATATATATATATATATATATAATATAACTATATTATATAATATTTATATATTTGTGATGTTTCATATTTTTATATTTATTTTGTACTATATATGCTTTTAGTGATAGTTATATATATTTATAAATTAGTAATAGTGATATATTTATATATTTTGGTGATATTTAAAAATTTTGGTGAATATTTAGTCCTGTCTCTACATCTTCTCTATCCACACTCCTAAATGCAATAACTTCTGCATAATGCAAAAATTCCATGATTTATTTCTCCTTCCCACTGCTCCTTAAATATCTATATAACTTGCTCCATGTAAGCAACGAAAGGCAGAAGTGTGAACACACCACCTTGTTTCGCCCATGTTTTCATTTCAAACCATCTTTCATTAATTACTGTGCATGAACAGAACTCGTTCACAATATTGACTGCTCTCAACACTCTACCTGAAAATCAGGAAATTTTTAAATTATATATATATTATATATATATATATATATATATATATATATATATATATATATATATATATATATATATATATATATATATATATATATATATTATATATATATATATATATATATATATATATATATATATATATATATATATATATAATATATATATATATATATATATATATATATATATATATATATATATATATATATATATATATATATATATATATATATATATATATATATATATATATATATATATATATATATATATATTATATATATATATATATATATATATATATATATATATATATATATATATATATATATATATATAAATAATAAACATAGAAATCATTGAACTTTAATTTAATTTATTCTATAGAATTAAATTAACGTAAGTTAAATTTATGCAATTAAAATATTCACCATAAAAAAATGAATTAAATATATAAAATAAAATTATTTTATTATTTTTATTTCTCCTATATCGATATAATTTCAATTTTATTTTTTTGCCGAAATCTTTTTTTTTTTTTTTTTTTTTTTTTTTTCTGCCCTTGAAATTTAAAAGAAACTTTGAAATAGTTTATTTTATGGGAGGGAGCTTGTCAAGCTCTTTTCTGCTTTCAATCTATTTCAGATTTTAAAGATTTTTATTTAAATACTAAAAGATTTATGGTACAGAACATTCCAGCATTTTAAATAAATTCGGAATATATATATATATATATATATATATATATATATATATATATATATATATATATATATATATATATATATATATATATATATATATATATATATATATATATATATATATATATATATATTATATATATATATATATATATATATATATATATATATATATATATATATATATATATATATATATATATATATATATATATATATATATATATATATATATATATATATATATATATATATATATATATATATATATATATATATATATATATATATATATATATAGTATGCCATTGTATGTGTTTGTTTTATTATCCTCAAAATTTTTATCTTTTTAAAATATTTGCTGTAAATTGAAGAGATAAATAATAATAATAATAATAATAATAATAATAATAATAATAATAATAATAATAATAATAATAATAATAATAATAATAATAATAACAATAATAATAATGATAATAAACCTTTCTTACCTTTTTATTACCAGAAATTTATCTACTATTAAACTCGTATTGTATAATATATTTTTTAAAACTTTATTTTCTTCCTCGCAAGATGCTCTTAATCCAACGGGTTATTTTTGCTTGCCAATTCAAACGTTATTATCAAAGCAGAAGTTAATCCTTATAAAATATTGACGATCTCCCAAGTCATATACGAGTCTAATAAAGTCTTAAATGATATGCTAAGAAACTCATTAACCATGTGGAAAGCAGTTTAGAATAAATTGCTCCCTTTCTCATTTTATTAAAAAGTAAACGATATTTACACCCTTTTTTTAAAAGAAAGACATATTTCTTTGACGCAGGTACTTACTACTTTAATAATAATAACAATCTACGAAACCTTTTGAAATTCTCCATCATAACTCTCTCGTTATCCCGATTTATAACCTTCCTTTCGATTTCTTGAACCTCTTTGTCAGTCATGGGAAGAAGCAAGGAAATTCATTGTCAAATTCGAACGCGTTTTCTTTGCGTCAAACGTTTGATGACTTTGTCACGTGTCGTCAATTTATTGTTAATGACGTGTGAAATCAAGTTCATCGACACTTTTATTCTTAAGCGAATTGCTTAAGCAGAAAACGTAGTGATAAAGATCGATCATTTATTTATATTTATAAATATCTTATTCTTATATTTATGATATATTTATTGTATTGTACTGTATTAATTATCACCACCAATGTTCTTTTCAGATAACGTTTTAAACCAATTAAACCAATGTACACCAACTGGAACAATTTCATATATAATCTCAGTTTGATAGAAAATCTCTTTCATACGAATCAAACAAAATCTTAGAGGGATTAGCCATCTTGGTTGGAAATAAAATGCAATCTCCTCCCACTATGTAGTTGAACGATTTCGTTTGTGTTTGTTTATTTATTTGTTTATAAAAATTAAGGAATGTCTGTTTACATTATTTTTGTAACAAGTTAATGTTGAGACTGGTATACACCATTAAATCATATATATATATATATATATATATATATATATATATATATATATATATATATATATATATATATATATATATATATATATATATATATATATATATATATATATATATATATATATAATATATATATATATATATATATATATATATATATATATATATATATATATATATATATATATATATATATATACCACTGTTCACAGGCGAGTCCCGATTCAGGAAAGGCCTGTGAATTACCTAATAGAAAAAAACACAAAGTTCTAATGTATATAGTACTAACGTAAATTTTTTAGGTAAGAGTAAGCACAAACTGTAAGTGAGAAATCCCAAAAAGAGCATGAATAGCAGATGATATCAAATAATTCCACAGAAAATATATGGTTGAAGAGGAAGAAGTACTACATACAATAAGCCTAGGATTACCAAAAATATACCTAGATAGATAAGTTTGAGAAGCATCTTTAACGCAAAAGAAAAGAGCATATTAGAAATGAATGGAAAAGTGATTGGGCAAGTCCTGGGCATAGGAATGAAGTGTTAGAAAATCAATTAAGAAGGTCGTTTATGATTGGTCACAATTGACAGGAAAGAAAGTATTCACTCTTTCAACAACTACCTTTAAGGAAGAAACTGAAGAAAAACTAGAAGTGAGGGAGAGAAAATTGGATAAGATAACCCTAAGGGAGGGAGATTTTACTCGTAATATCTATTAATACCATTAAATTGTGCTTTCTGTTACAGTGCATCCCATTCTAGGTCATCTCATCTGAGTTGGCTTCTCATCTCTCTCTACATATTTTTTAGTTTTCAGACTTAATGAAGTTTTCCAACCAGGAGCGGCTCATAGATTGGCAATAAGAAACTGTAGCCCACCCAAAGCAATCAGGAGGCTATCTTAAATATTTAAAATTACAAGTATATGATCTTACAGTATATATACTACATACTTATATATAAATTTCAAATTTAAAAATTTGCAATGTCTTTCAGAGGGTTTTGAAAGATTTTTAAATTATTAGGTCAGTTTATATTATTTTCCTGGATGCTTTTAGTGCCAATTAATAACTAAGAAAACTAATTTCATTTTTCTCATATAATTTCATAAATCACACACAAGATTTTATTCTAAATGCTTCAAATCCTGGCAGTGAGAATATTATAAATTACAAACTTATTTTACGATATACTCATATGATGACGCGAAGCATTGTTTGTGGACAATGCGTTGTTTTATCATTTTTGTTATCAGAATTGGTGAATCAACAATTTGTATTGATTCGAAATAAAATTTTCCAGATTAAATTTATTATTGATTTATTTCACTCATTATTGTTCTGTTATGAGATCGAAGCTGATTAAATAACAAAGGAATTGTTTACAACAGAAAGTTTTTTATTCTTAGATTGTTAAAATATTTAAAACAACGATTTTACATACCAGTCTATTTTATTATTTATTAATGGAATTACACTGGACAGTTTCGTAAAATTACTTGTTTTAGATTCTACATTCTCGTATGAATGTCAAGTTCAACGTATTGACTTTTAAAAACTTTCCAAAGAGAAAAGAAAGAAAAGGAAATATTGAAAAAGCTTTAAATCAGACGTTCAGATCTTTCATTCTGATGAAGGTAAAAGGAGATATTAAAATCATCCTTTTTAAAAAAATAAATAAATACAAAATGTTATCAAAGAAAAGAAACTCTCTGTTGTAAAGCTAAATGTACGCAAATTACGACTTAATCTTTCTATTCTTACTTTTTGATATGAACTGAAAACGATTTATATATATATATATATATATATATATATATATATATATATATATATATATATATATATATATATATATATATATATATATATATATATATATATATATATATATATATATTTCTGACATTGATATTCTGCTTTCGCTTTCAAAAGTACTCTCCTCTAAAACCTATTCCAGTCGAACAGACATAAGA
>SEYY01002641.1:0-13044 GCA_009176605.1 Armadillidium nasatum
TTCTGAAGATTGATTTTTATGAGTCTCTCTGTCACACAATGATGTATGGTGATCTGGAGACTTACATAAATAACAAGTTTTAGTGCTTGTGCACTGAGAAGTATTATGAAAAGTGTTTAAACACTTTGAGCAGTGTTTATTTTGTTGAACAAATAACTTCCTAGATTTTAAATTTAATATGTTACAGTTGGAAGAATAATGCTCTCCTCTACAATAGACACATTTAAGAACTTTAGCTTGACTCGGAATTTGACTCTGAGGTTGAGTCTGAGTTATAGGTTTATTATATACAAGAGTTTGAGTCTTAGGCTTAGTTCCTGAATTTATATTTAAAGTAGTTATTTGTCTTGGCTTTCTTCCTTTTTTTGAAAGTTTTTATGCTCATTAAATTTATGATTAAAATTTTGTGATTTCTCTTTTCTCTGGTTTTCAGGCAAGATTAATGTTTGCCCTACTGTTTCCAGAGTATAGAGATTTTTAGAGATGATCTCTAAGACAAGATCAACTGTCCAGTTGTCTCTTGGTTCCCCTAATGGGAGATGAGAGATCAATTCTGAAGGTAATTTTTGTGCCAGAATAGTTCCTAAAATGATGGAACAGCCTTGACAATCACCAATGATTTTTTGAGTTTTTAATGACTCAAAATAGCAATGAATATTTGCTTTAAAATTAAATAAACTTGTATAATTATATTTAGGAGAAGGAATAGCAGTTATTTTTAATATTAAAGTTTCTATTAATTTACGAGAATTGCCAAAATCTCGTTTTAGTTGGTTAAGAATGATCGGATAGTTATCACCGATTCTTGCATAACCACAAACACTTGTAAGTGCAGGTCCTTTTAAACAGTCTAAGAAGACATTGTAATTTGTCAATATTAGAGAATCCTCTGTCTTCTACTATGGACAAAAAGGACTCTAAGAAAGAGTTAAACTCTAAAATTTCTCCACTAAAAGAAGGAAGTTTTTTCTGTGGGAGTCTGAATAATTCTGTCTTTCTATTTGATTTATATTTATATTCTGATTTATGAGAAGAAGTTTCATCATCTGAACTTCTAGAGCTTTTTCTAGAGTTCTTTTCTTCTTCCTTTAAAATTGAATAGGCTTTATGTAGAATTGTTTCTACAGTCTCTCTACGTTCTATTGACTCTTCTAGGTCAGAAATAAAAGTTGTCTCATCCAAATTAGCTTGGATGGTTTCATCTAGAAGTGCAAGATCTTCTAGACAACGTTCTAAAGTTTTAATGACTCCATTGATTTTATTTATATCAATGTCAGTCTCTAATAAAGATTCTAGTTTTTGTACAGACTTAGTGGTCTGTATTCTGATGCCTCTCCTTTTCTGTACAGGATTTAAACCCTTAAAGGGAGTAATTAATGAAGTTTTATTTTCCATTTCTTTAAATGGATTAGATAAATTCGGAAGAGACATCAATAAATTAATATTTTAAGCAAAAATAATATTATTTAAGTAATTTGCCTTGTAAGAGTGATCTTAAACAAGGATAGTCATCCGGTTCAGAATGACCAAAAAGAAATGTGTCAGATATTTATACTGTAGTCAACCAAAATCATGAGATTATCAGAAAGGAAAAAAGCAAAAAAATATTTTCCCTCCCTAACAACCTCCTGACTTAGTTGACTTCCGAATGAAAAATATAATTAAGATAATTTGATTTAAATGATACACCCATTCGCATTTAATTTTGGTAGTGGACTGTATTTCGTTATAGGAATGAGAAATACGAATGGGGAGAATCAACAACTCTAGTTGCCAACTCTAAGTTTCATTCGGAGCACATTTCAACCTATTCCTTTGTGTCTTCAATTGAAATGACCCCCTTTCGTTAGACAACAAAGGAATAGCCAAAGATTGGGTCTCTTTATTCTTATATAAAATAAATAATCTATTTAAAATAAAACTTTAACCTTCCTACCCTCTCCTTTCGAACCAAACCATCTCAAAAGAATTGTGAAACTATTCTCTAAGATATTTAAGAATGGCTTGATTCCGAAATTAACTGAAGAGACTTGCCTTCAGGACTGAAGGAAGTGAGAGAGTAAAAGGTAGAATAATTTTCATGTTTATTTTATTATAAGGATAGTAAAAGGGGTCTGTAATGAATATAATAAATAATATAAAAAAAAAAAAAAAAAAAAAAAAAAAAAAAAATTAAAATAAAAAATAAAAAAAAAATAATATTTAAAATATTTTGTTAGTCCCAATAAGGGTGCGACATGTTTTATCTCAATCGCCGTGGAAACTCTATTTCATATCTTAAACCAAAAATTAACGACACTGTTTTTTTTAAGTCTCAGTGGTAACTCTGGTTTTAGACTCCATTTAATCATGCAAGAGAGTATGACCAATGGTAAAAGAATCTTTTAAAAGGGTCAGTTAAAAAAAAAACAGGATTATATTCCTAAAGTCAAATGTTTGCTCAAGTAATCATCAGAAAGACTCATTCCTCGAGAGTTCTTGATACGCACTAATGAATTTAAAGTAAGTTCAAAGTTGAAATTAAGTATAGAGTTATTTACGATTTCTGCAATAGGTGGAGCTACAAAGTAAAAATTATCTAAATAATAGAATTATTTCTTATTCATTCAAATTTAAGAAGAAAAAAATATATATTATATATATATATATATATATATACTATATCTACATATAATTAAATAAAATGTTATACTTATTAAAATAAATAAGAAATGTCAATTTCTAGCCAAAATCATGCTTCAATATAAATTTAGTAAATTTAAAATTACAAACTTTAGTTCTCTTATCATATTTTAATTCTCTGTTCGCCACAATTTTGGCTTGACGAGCGAGTTAGGAGGAGGTTATGGTGCGAGTTCCTCATGGGGATTATGTGGATTTTATAAATTTCAAAGGATATAATGAAATAGCTCTTGTAATTATTCCGTTTTTTTTAAGGAGGATCTTTACCCATCTGGTGAGGTATGTAGATCGACAATTTTTCCTAGCTTCCATTTTAAACGTGAATTGTCACCTTCTATTAATACAATTTCTCCTAGTTTTATTTTAGGACGATTTGAATTATTTATAGTTTGACAAGATGTAAGAGATAGTCTTTTTCCAACGTTGTTGAAACTTAAATAAGATTAAATATATAACGATATCTCTTACTGAATTTATTGTGTCGTTATAAGTATCAAATTACAAATTTTCCTCAGGAATAGGAATTTGTGAAGAAGATGTCCATATAAAAATGTGAAGGAGTAAGAATTTCCTCCTTATATAAATCATCTCCTACGTAAGGTAAAGGTCGAGAATTCATAGCGCTTTCAACTTCAGTTAACTGTTTATTCATCAGTAACACGAGTTTTTGCAAGTACGTTTTAATGTAGTTTCAATCCGATAGCGTTCATGTCCACCAAAACTGGCCTAGCTGGGTTATTCTCCATCATAGGTTTTTAAAAGACATCTTTATTGAGGTAACGTATGAGGTATTTTATATATCATAAGCTCTTTAATTTTACGCGTATCGGATAAAAACTGTGGCTCTCGCGTTATAATCGAGAAGGCTGTGAAAAGTTCTACTCATATCGAAAAGTTCAGATGATGCTCTTACGCACAGTGAAAGAAACTACTTTTTAATATTTTTTTAGAAACTTTGACTTGAAAATATCACTTAAATCAACACCCACTGTGTAAAATGGTCACATCAGTTACCTGACTTTTGGTAGTGAAACTAAGGGGCAGTTTAAAATGTATGGTTGTAGTCTCTTACAGAGTACTCAAGACCTAATCTTTTCCTTAATGTTTGTTGCATTCGAGGGAAAAAAATTTTGTCTAATAAAGTTAATGAACTCTGAAATACGACATGATGATAATCATAATGGTATTTCCATGTAGTAAATTTATAAGGAAGATTTACAATTAAAATATAGGAAACTTGGTTTCTATGTAAGAGAGGAATTATTCAATCGAGATTACATCTTAAAATTTTGCAATTTAACTGAAATTTTTTGGTTTAGTACGAGATTGAATTTTTAACCAGTTTCTGGTTCATTGTGTTTTGTATTTTGAATCCAGTAGTCTGTTTATCATTTCATAATGGAGAAATTTAGAAAAGCGAGATTCATTTAAAGTCTAAGGTTTCACCTCTTAAACAATTAACTATTCCTAGACTTGAATTAATGAGTGTTCTTTTATCTTCACGTTTAATAAAGTATGTGAAAGACACCTTTAAAAATATCTTAAATATTGAAAGTATTCATGTGTGGTCTGATAATCAAGCTACACTTCAGTGGATACATACTACCAAACCTCTTCCTGTTTTTAACCAAAACAGAGTGGATGAAATTCGGGAAAATATTCCAGATGCAAATTATCATTATGTACCTACAAAAGACAATCCTGCAGATGGAGCCTGTCGAGGTACTAATATTAAATATCTTTTTTCTAAATTTTGGCTGGAAGGTCCATCTTGGATAACTGACCAAAATCAATGGCCGGTATGGATTGAAAATCCATCTTATTTAGCATCAAATAATTTAATAAATATTTCTGATATTAATGTAAAAAATAATAAAAATGAAATTAAATTCGATAATTTATTTAATCTTGAAGATTATTCTTCATTAAATAAAGTATATCGACTAACTGCCTTAGTGTTAAGATTTGTTACAAATCTTAAAAATTCTCGCAAAAACTTGCCTCTTATTAAATCTTCTAAAGAACCTCTCTTTTCTCACAATTTCTCCATTGATGAAATGAGTAAAGCAGAGACTTACTGGATTCAAAATATTCAACAACAACATTATGAACCAGAAATTTCTTGTTTAAAATTCAATTCTCCCCTTACTCAAACCACAAAAATTTTCAGTTTAAGATTGGTAGAAAACATTTTAAGATGTAATCTCCGATTGAATAATTCCTCTCTTCCATATGAAACCAAGTTTCCTATATTTTTACCTTATAAATCTTCCTTTGTAAATTTACTTATATGGAAATACCATTATGATTATCATCATGTCGGTATTTCAGAATTAATTAACTTTATTAGACAGAAATTTTATTTCCCTCGAATGCGACAAACTTTGAGGAAAATATTGAGATCTTGTGTACTCTGTAAGAGATTACAAGCCATACATTTTAAATCTGCCCCTCTAGCTTCACTACCCAAAGTCAGGGTAACTGAATGTAACCCCTTTACCACAGTTGGTGTTGATTTAAGCGGTAGTTTTCAAGTCAAAGTTTCTAAAAATATAATTAAAAAATGTTATATTGTTCTTTTCACTTGTGCTGTATATAGAGCAGTTCATCTTGAACTTGTTTTCGATAATGGAGTAGAATCCTTTCTACTAGCCTTTCGTCGATTTATAAATCGTCGAGGAAAGCCATCAGTTTTATATTCCGATAATGCTTTAAATTTTAAAGGAGCTTCTGAATATATAAAATACCTTCATACGTTACCTTCAATTAAAGATTTTCTTTTAAAAAACTCTATTGTATGGAGATTTAACCCAGCTAGGGCCAGTTTTTTTGGTGGATTCTATGAACGCTTAGTCGGGATTTGTAAACTTCATTTAAAACGTACTTTGCAAAATTCTCTTGTTACGTTTGATGAATTTAATACAGTTTTAACTGAAGTTGAAAACACTATGAATTCTCGACCTTTAACCTACGTTGGAGATGATTTAAATGAGGAGGAATTTCTTACTCCTTCTCATCTTTTATATGGACATCTTCTTCACACAATTCCTATTCCTGAGGAAAATTTGGAATTTGATACTTATAACGACACAAATAAACTCAGTAAGAGATATCGTTATATACTTAATCTTATTCATAAGTTTCAACAACGTTGGAAAAAAGACTATCTCTTACATCTTCGTCAAACTATAAATAATTCAAATCGTCCTAAAATAAAACTAGGAGAAATTGTATTAATAGAAGGTGACAATTCACGTTTAAAATGGAAGCTGGGAAAAATTGTTGATCTACATACCTCACCAGATGGGTTTACAAGATCTGCTTCTATTAAAACTAAAACTGGAATAATTACAAGAGCTATTGTTCATTTATATCCTTTGGAAATTTATTCAAATCCGCATAACTCCTCCATTGAGGAGACTTCTGCACCATTAACCTCTCTTCCTAGACCCTCTCGTCAAGCCAAAATTGTGGCGAGACAGAGAATTAAAAATATAATAACAGAATAGAACTAAAATTTGTAATTTTTAAATTTACTAAATTTATATTAAAGCATGATTTTGGCTAGAAATTGACATTTCTTATTTATTTTAATAACTATAATATTTATTTTATACATGTATATATATATATATATATATATATATTTTTTTTTTTTTTATATTTATATATATATATATATATATATATATATATTTTTTTTTTTTTTTTTCTTTCTTTAAATTTGAATGAATAAGAAATAATTCCCTTATTATATAATTTATATTTTTTTTTCTTTTTTAGCTCCAGCCTATTTTCTCAGAAATCATTAAATAACTCTATTACTTAAATTTCTAACTTTGTGAACTTTTACTTTTAAACTCATTTAGGTTGCTGTATCAAAGAATCTCTCGTAGGAATGATTCTTTCTTATCGATCACTTGAGTAGAGCATTTGACTTAAGGAATATAATTTCCTGTTTTTTTTTTTAACTGACCCTTTTCAAAGATTCTTTTACCATTGGTCATGCTCTCTTGCATGATTAAATGGGGTCTAAAACCAGAGTTACCACTGCGACTGAAAAAAAACAGTGTCGTTAATTTTTGGTTTAAGAGTCTGAAATAGAGTTTGCCACTGCGACTGAGATAAAACAGTGTCGTCAACCTTTATTTGGGACTAGACAAAATATTTTTTAAATATTTCATCCTTTAAATTTCTTTTACTACGTCAGTTGAAAAAAAAATTATTATTATTATTATTATTATTATTATTATTATTATTATTATTATTATTATTATTATTATTATTATTATTATTATTATTATTATAGTATTTTGTTTGCTCATTGTGACTTTAGGAGAGAGTCTGATCCTTATAGAGAGCTCTTCTATTGATGGGAAACCTGATGATGGAACTAATTTATTTACTCCTAAAACTTTATTTTCTCCTTTTGATTTTAGATAAAAAGGTTGGACTAATTTTATTTTTTATTCAGTATGTTTAAAAATCTTTTCATTCAAATGTAAAGAATTTTTTATCTCTTTCTCACTTGCTAATTTCCCTTTTCATTTTCTTTTCATTACTGCATTTCAATTTTATATTCCTATTACTTTATCTCGTTAATGTCATGATTCTAGAGGAAGTCATATCTTTGATATGGATTTGGTTGATAAGTTGTAAAAGTTTTTATTTTTATTATATTATTTATTTATTTATTTATTTATTTATTTTTTTTTTTTTTCTTCTTCTTCTTTGGCAGGGAGTTTAATGTAGCAAATCTTATTTAAATATTTACTACCAAGGATATAAATGAAGATAGAACTTGATATTTCAATATGGTTAAATACCGTATATATATTGCTTCTAAAAATTATACGCGCATGTAAACACTTACACATGTGCGTATTTTATGTGAGTCAAATGTACGTTCTTCAACAGACTCTTATAACTAACGGGACTTTCGAGTTGTCAATTCGTTTTTATTAAAAACTTTATTATTTTTTATTAAAATTGTAATTACTTCTCATTCCTTTATTAAAATTCATTAAATATGTATAAAAATTTAATGACATCTTACTTTTAATAATAAAAGTAATGATTTGAAACTTTAATTAAATAAAATAATTCGTCTGGCGACAGTTGGAACCCAGCACTCAGAGACTCAGAGAGAGTCAATCAAGGTTGCCAATCTTTCCTAATTATCTTTATAATAATAATTAAATAGACTGTAAAATGGAAATATCTTTCATATTGACAACTATTTTAATATATTATGTATAGATTGAAATTATTTGTCCTTCTGAGATGGTTTTAATGGAAATGGTTGTTGAATCGAAAAATTTAACGGCTGTTTACTATACCTTTAAAGTTGGTAGGACTTGTCGTGAGAAGGGAAATGGCCAGACTTTTTGTGTTTGTAAATCTAACTTACTTGAGTTTTTGAATGAGTTGGAAACGTTTTCCTTCAACAGGAAGTGATATTTGAAACAAACAAATTGCATCTTCCTTAATTTTTAGTAAACAAATATCTGTTATCAGTTTTAAAGATTAAATTTGTTTTATAGTTGTAAATCTTGTGACCTCTGATAACAAAATTCATCGTAAATAGTAAAATACCTTTGTTAATGAAAGGTGATTTCAGGAATGTTTAGAGAACGGGAAGGAATTAAGGAAAACTATTATTTTATGGGTAAATAAAGCCTTTTCATCGCTGCTTGTGGTTAGTTGGCTAATTTAAAAATTAGAATAAAACACACTTCTACTGTTAGAAGATTATTCTTGTTTTCTTTTTACTTGAAAACAATTACCTTTCGGTCGACTGTCGGAGTATAAATAGCTAGAAATTAGCATATTTCCGGCATTCTAAGACAATCTTGTTTATAAGAAGGTTTTAGAATTTTTAACCTGTGAATATTGGAACTTTAGATTACCTCCCTTATATCATTTTTAAATCGTTTCTTTTTAGTTCCATTATTTAAATTAAATTCGCAGGTTAAATTATCTTTATTATTTTTATTTGCATAGTTGTTTTAAACTTTGCAAATCCCAATTAGGATTAAAACTCTGGTTCTAATCAGAGGAGGCCTAAGCCAGGGTCTGGTTATGCTTTTTTTTTATAAATAACCAGACGGAAATATTTTATTAACTTTGTTCGATTTGGTTTAATTCTTAGTTAGGTTTTTTCTCGGTACGCCTCACTTAAAATTCTGGTAAGTTAAAAAGAAAAGAAAGTACCGAGTGTTTTTTCCTGTCAACTTAATTCTGAAGTTGATATCTTTTTAGGATTTTCTAGCTTTGAGAGAAGTGGAATTCGTACAGATTCCCCTTCTCCGGTGAGTACTAAAACGAAAATCCTATTAAGACTTCAACTTAGTCTTTCCTTATTTAATTGTCTTCCTACGCGAAGTTGTAGAATTTAAGTTTTGTCTTGAATTCTACAATTTCCTACGTTGAAAAACAGACAATTAAATATCTTCTAGATTCATCTTTTTTTTTTTTTATTTCAGATGTGAGGTAATCGTCATTAGTTTAGGGAATTTTCGGTTATTTCAAGTTCCTATCCTATCCTCCTTTCTATTTTTCGGTGAGACTTAAAACACCTTTCTTCGGTGTTTAAAAAAATTTCAATCACAGCTTTGCTTACAACATATGATACACAATAGGATTTTTTTATTGTTTGTTTATTAGAATCATTTACACCTTTAAATTGTTAGGTTACATTTGAGTTATTATTTCAGTAATATTTACAATGTTTCTTGGTAGATAAAATAAATCTACTTATTAGAAGTTCCACTCTAGAATTAATGGAGTGACTTGTAAATAAAATAATTATTGTAAATATTAAGAGTTGCTGTTTTTAAATAAGACAGTCAGATACTTAATTATAACTTAGTTCTAAGTTAAAAAATTGGTTTATTTACACTCTTAGTATTTAGATGTAAATAAAACTTTACTGTATAAACTTAAAGTTTATAAAAAATAATGGACTCTTTAACTTATAAGTTAGATATTATTAATTAAGTAAGATAGCTTTACTATATTATTTAGTTGTATATTGACGCTTTAACTATATTATATATATTTATTTATTTACAAATTATTTATATTATTATATTTATTTTTTTGGTTTATTTAAATACATTACTGTATCCATAATCAAATATTAACGTAACGTCAACAACATTTGGATTATATTATTTATTATATTCATTACAGACCCCTTTTACTATCCTTATAATAAAATAAACATGAAAATTATTCTCACTTTTATCCTCTTACTTTCTTCAGTTCTGAAGGATTGTCTCTTCAGTTAATTTCGAATTAAGCCATTCTTAAATATCTTAGAGAATAGTTCTCACAATTCTTTTGAGATGGTTTGGTTCGAAAGGAGAGGGTAGGAAGGTTAAAGTTTTATTTTAAATAGATTATTTATTTTATATAAGAATAAAGAGACCCAATCTTTGGCTATTCCTTTGTTGTCTAACGAAAGTGGGTCATTTCAATTGAAGACACAAAGGAATAGGTTGAAATGTGCTCCGAATGAAACTTAGAGTTGGCAACTAGAGTTGTTGATTCTCCCCATTCGTATTTCTCATTCCTATAACAAAATACAGTCCACTACCAAAATTAAATGCGAATGGGTGTATCGTTTAAATCAAATTATCTTAGTATATTTTTTTTCGGAAGTTAAGTCAGGAGGTTGTTAGGAGGGAAAATATTTTTTTGCTTTTTTCTTTCTATAGAATTTCATCAAAACTTTTTTTTTGGGGAAAGGTACCCATTTTCATTCGAGTTTAAAAATTTTTATCAATATAAAAAACTTTTTCATGTGTTCCCTACATTTTTTAAATCATTTCATTTTATATCCTATATACTTGTTATGTCATGATTCTGAGGAAGTCATATCTTTGATATGATTTGGTGATAAGTTGTAAAGTTTTTTTTTTATTTTTTATTTATTTATTTATTTATTTTTTTTTTCTTCTTCTCTTGGCAGGGAGCTTAATGTAGCAAATCTTATTCAAATTTACTACCAAGGATAAAATGAAGATAGAACTTGATATTTCAATATGGTTATAATACCGTATATATATTGCTTCTAAAATTTATACACATGTAAACATTTACACATGTGCGTTTTTTATGTGAGTCTCGAGAATTCTTTATTCAACAGACTCTTATAACAGTACTTTTGAGTTGTCAATTCGTTTTTATGAAACTTATTATTTTTTTATAAAATTGTAATTACTTCTCATTCCTTTATTAAAATTCATTAAATATGTATAAAAATTTAATGACATCTTACTTTTAATAATAAAGGTAATGATTTGAAACTTTAATTAAATAAAATAATTCGTCTGGCGACAGTTGGAACCCAGCACTCAGAGACTCAGAGAGAGTCAATCAAGGTTGCCAATCTTTCCTAATTATCTTTATAAATAATAATTAAATGACTGTTAAAATGGAAATATCTTTCATATTGACAACTATTTTAATATATTATGTATAGATTGAAATTATTTGTCCTTCTGAGATGGTTTTAGTGGAAATGGTTGTTGAATGAAAAATTTAACGGCTGTTTATTATACCTTTAAAGTTGGTAGGATTTGTCGTGAGAAGGGAAATGGCCACCTTATTTGTGTTTGTAAATCTAACTTACTTGAGTTTTTTGAATGAGTTGGAAACGTTTTCCTTCAACAGGAAGTGATATTTGAAACAAACAAATTGCATCTTCCTTAATTTTTAGTAAACAAATATCTATTATCAGTTTTAAAGATTAAATTTGTTTTATAGTTGTAAATCTTGTGACCTCTGATAACAAAATTCATCGTAAATAGTAAAATACCTTTGTTAATGAAAGGTGACTTTAGGAATGTTGAGAGAACGGGAAGGAAATAAGGGAAAACTATTATTTTATGGGTAAATAAAGCCTTTTCATCGCTGCTCGTGGTTAGTTGGCTAATTTAAAAATTAGAATAAAACACATTTCTCCTGTTAGAAGATTATTCTTGTTTTTCTTTTTACTTAAAACAATTACCTTTCCGTCGACTGTCGGGGTATAAATAGCTAGAAATTAGCATACTTCGCCATTCTTAGACGTTCTTTCTTATAAGAAGGTTTTAGAATTTTTAACCTGTGAATATTGGAACTTTAGATTACCTCCCTTATATCATTTTTAAATCGTTTCTTTTAGTTCCATTATTTAAATTAGATTCGCAGGTTAAATTATCTTTATTATTTTTATTTGCATAGTTGTTTTAAACTTTGCAAATCCCAGTTAGGTTTAAAACTTCTGGTTCTAATCAGAGGAGGCTTAAGCCAGGGTCTGGTTATGCTTTTTTTTTTATAAATAACCAGACGGAAATATTTATTCACTTTGCACGAATTGTTTAATTCTTAGTTAGGTTTTTTCTCGGTACGCCTCACTTAAATTCTGGTAAGTTTTAAAGAAAAGAAAAGAAAGTACCGAGTGTTTTTCCTGTCAACTTAATTCTGAAGTTGATATCTTTTTAGGATTTTCTAGCTTTGAGAGAAGAGGAATTCGTACAGATTCCCCTTCTCCGGTGAGTACTAAAACGAAAATCCTATTAAGACTTCAACTTAGTCTTTCCTTATTTAATTGTCTTCCTACGCGAAGTTGTAGAAATTTTGAGTTTTGTCTTGAATTCTACAATTTCCTACGTTGAAAAACAGACAATTAAATATCTTCTAGATTCATCTTTTTATTTTTTATTTCAGATGTGAGGTAATCATCATTAGTTTAGGGAATTTCGGTTATTTCAAGTTCCTATCCTATCCTCCTTACTATCTTTCGGTGAGACTTAAAACACCTTTCTTCGGTGTTTAAAAAATTTCAATCACAGCTTTGCTTACAACCTATGATACACAATAGGATTTTTTTATTGTTTGTTTATTAGAATCATTTACACCTTTAAATTGTTAGGTTACATTTGAGTTATTATTTCAGTAATATTTATAATGAGTTCTTGGTAGATAAAATAAATCTACTTTTTAGAAGTTCCACTCTAGAATTAATGGAGTGACTTGTAAATAAAATAATTATTGTAAATATTAAGAGTTGCTGTTTTTAAATAAGACAGACAGATACTTAATTATTAACTTAGTTCTAAGTTAAAAAATTGGTTTATTTACACTCTTAGTATTTAGATGTAAATAAAACTATTACTGTATAAACTTAAAGTTTATAAATAATAATGGACTCTTTAACTTATAAGTTAGATATTATTAATTAAGTAAGATAGCTTTACTATATTATTTAGTTATATATTGACGCTTTAACTATATTATATTATATTTATTATTTACAAATTTATTTATTATATTATATTTATTTTTGGTTTTTATTTAAATACATTACTGTAT
>SEYY01002642.1:25000-42500 GCA_009176605.1 Armadillidium nasatum
ATTATAAATAAGGCATAATATAAAACCAGAAATTATTAATAACCCAAACCAAACATCTTTTAAATAGAATGCTTTATGAAGCTTCTTA
Organism: Armadillidium nasatum; assembly: GCA_009176605.1. Classification (NCBI taxonomy): domain Eukaryota; kingdom Metazoa; phylum Arthropoda; class Malacostraca; order Isopoda; family Armadillidiidae; genus Armadillidium; species Armadillidium nasatum. The sequence goes on from SEYY01002642.1 coordinate 25,089, forward strand.
AAACTAAAATAAATATATATATATATATATATATATATATATATATATATATATATATATATATTATATATATATATATATATATATATATATATATATATATATATATATATATATATATATATATATATATATTTATATTGCAGATTTGAATACAATATCGAATTCAGCTGATGTAGATTACGGCTTCCCTAATTACTATGATTATGACGTGGAAGAAGGAGAGCCTCATCCTTACGCCGTCAAAGTTCTTCCTCCACCAGGTTTCAAACATGGTTCTCCTGCCACTGAGAAGAAGAGTTCACTGAATTTTCTTACAAATAAATCACCTTCGATGAAAACGTCAACAAATACTGATCGCAAACACCCATCAAAGACTCAGGCTAAAGATGACTCTAGTTACATTGTTCTGTTACCCAATGGTTCTCCACCGGCTGAGGGTTTTTCAAGTAGATCGCAGAACGATAGATTTCGTGACTTCAGACAGATATCTACTTTGAAAGAGTCAAGAAATAGTCAAATTTACACTGAAAGTTCACAGAAACCAAACAAACCAATACTTTACACCATTTTAAGGAAATGAAAACTCCAGGTTATTAACCTAAACATCCTGTTAATACTGTGTGAAAGCAGGGACATGTCAACGTGAAGTATTTGGGCTAATATCAAATAGAGGGTATTAAGAACTTTAATTTTGCGTCATCGCATTTTTTTTATTTTTCAAAAGCAAACTAAATGATACTCATATTCGTACAAAGGAAAGCAATTATATATTTAAATAATTAAATCTATTGTGTTTAATTTGTAAATGCAATTCGAGGAAAAGCGTCGAGAAGTTGCTGTGAATTTATGCAAATTTTTCTTTCCTACTTTTTAGAATGAATATTGTGTTTGTGTTTGTTTGTATGTGTATATGTGTGTGCGTGTGTGTGTGTCTTTCTCTTTTAATTTTAGACTTAGCAAATTTTGTTTGAAATTATTTTATTACTTTTGTCCTATTATACATGTTTACAATTGCATATGAAAATAGAGTTTTTATAGCATCTTGTTAAAAAAAAATTATATATAATATATATATATATATATATATATATATATATATATATATATATATATATATATATATATATATATATATATATATATATATATATATATTATATATATATATATATATAATATATATATATATATATATATATATATATATATATATATATATATATATATATAATATATTAAATGAAATTTATAAAATAAATTGGATTTTAAAGGGTATCAAAAAGATTAGCTATTCAAATAACGTAAGAAATAATTTTCAATGAATGTGGTTCGCATTTGCAAAAGAATAATACGGATTCATTTATGGCTTGGAATGCAAGTCATTGTTGCATTTTCTTCATCAAAATAGACTTTGGTTTATCCACCTTTTTTCCCAGGCTAAATATTTGCTTAGGATGAGAACTGAGTAAATTAACTCTTCGTAACAAGATATTTAAGAGCTATTTTAGTGTTTCTTAATGATAAATCTACTGAGCTAAATCTTTTTTTATTGTTTAAAAAAAACATCTTTTAAATGTTTGTTAAATACATTTCCGAAGTCCGATTTTCTTATATATATATATATATATATATATATATATATATATATATATATATATATATATATATATATATATATATATATATATATATATATATATATATATATATATATATATGCTATATATATTTCCTTTAACACAATGTTTGCAATATTTACTTAGTAATATCTTAATTATTGTTTGCATTTTAGATATTAATAACGAATAATGACCTTTAAAACTAAATGAAGGTTACCCGTTTTATCTTTTTGAAAAGAAGCGTTTTAAAAAACAAGAAGAAGAAGAAGAAGAAGAAGAAGAAGAAGAAGAAGAAGAAGAAGAAGAAGAAGAAAAGAAAACATTTTATTCATAGTTTATATAAAGTCAAAATAAAGAATAATAAAATGCTTGCCAATCTTAAGGTTTGTGACGTCTTTAAATTTATATCATTGAATAGAACAAAGAAAGTAGATTTTGAATGTTTTATTAGCATTATTTGCATACACAGAAATAAGGTATTTATTCGCTGTATATATATATATATATATATATATATATATATATATATATATATATATATATATATATATATATATATATATATATATATATATATATATATATATATATATATATATATATATATATATATATATATATATATATATATATATATATATATATATATATATATATATATATATATATATATATATATATATATATATATATATATATATATATATATATATATATATATATATATATATATATATATATATATATATATATATATTCTCTTTCCTATTCTAGTCATAAATTAATTATTATATTTTTTAGTTTGTTATATAAGTTTTACTTTAAGAAATTTTAATTTTATTTAATATTTAAATATTCAATAAAAGAAATGAAATATGTTTTGATTTTTTTTTACATCCTTATTTCATCCCCATTTCAATTGTAAATAAAAATATTTTCATATTCCTATTTCCAAAGTTTGGAAAACCCTACTAACTATATACTCCTATTTTCTTAATAATTAAACATTTCTCTATCTTATTTAAGGGAACACACACACACACACACACACACACACACACACACACACACACACACACACACACACACACACACACACACATCAAGAGAAACAAATCCGACCTCATCTCATAAAATTATTTGAAACTATTCAAATTTCATTCCTACTTGACCATGGTCGATAATCCTTTTATATCATAAAACATCAAATAAGGATTGGCTCCCTATAAATTCCATTTCTTATCTATTGATCAAAGCTTCCTCGTTGGGCGGGATTGTTAAAATGATCCAACCATGATCAGATAAATCTATCCTGAGAATAATAATTTTATTACGATGTTTCTCTTTGTATCTTATTCCCATGTAAAAATATGGTTAAAATTAAATTTAAATTTAGAATATTAAGAAAATTATTCTTTCTATCCTTTTTCAACTCTCTGTTCTTTTTGTTCTCCATTTTTTGTTGTTGATATTGTTTTTTTTTCCTTCCTCCTCTTCATCCTTCTTCTTCCTATTCTACTTTTTTTCTTCTCTTCCTTCCCCTCCTTCTCTTCCTTACCTTCCAGTTTTAAAGACGTAGAAATAGTTTTGACAAAGTTTTTCAAGAGGGATTAGTACCACATGATTTCAAACTTACTAATATATATATATTATATATATATATATATATATATATATATATATATATATATATATATATATATATATATATATATATATATATATATATATATATATATATATATTAATAATAATATTGTAAGCTCCAAAATAACTACAGATCAATTACTTTAACATCTATAGCTGGCAATACTAACGAGTAGATTAGTTTCATTTCTTGAAGGTCATAAGCGACTCCGTAATTGTCAACACGGCTTTAGAAAATATAGATCATGCTTAAAAAATTTATTAGAAAGTTTTATTGTGGTTATTAACAATGTAGATAACTACAAATCTTTTGATATGATTTATTTAGACTTTCAGAAACCATTTAATACTGTCCATCATTAAATATTATTAGAAAAACTTTATTAAATATAATTGAGGGAAAAATTTTAAGTAAAATACAAAATTAGTTACTGAAACGAAGATAATTAATCTTTATTAATGGCGAGTGCTCATGATGGGTGAATATTATTTATTAGTGGTGTGCAACAAGGATTTGTCCTGGGATAAATACTCTTTATTATTTATACAATGAAATAGATGATAATATTTTAAACAATATTTCGAAATATCCGAACAATATGAAACTTGGAAATCGTATAAATTGTGAGAAAGATTATCTAGATATTCCAAAGTGAATTGAATAACATTGTGAATTAGTCAAAAACATAGCGAATGAAATTTAATGTCACATCTGGGGAAAAAGGGTCTGAGCAAACTCTGTCTAAAGTTTCACTGAAATCCTCTAAATAAGATTAGAGAGGGTCACAAGGAAGGAAAAGAAAAGCAAATTCAAATGTCCAAAAATGAAACTGACTATAATAAATAAGCAAACGAGAGAGCAAACTTTAAAATGTGTTATTTTATCTAATTAAGGAATAATAGTTACGTATTAATATTTACACATACATACACATGCATACTCACACACACACACACACACACACACACACACACACACATATATATATATATATATATATATATATATATATATATATATATATATATATATATATATATATATATATATATATATATATATATATATATATATATATATATATATATATATATATATATATATATATATATATATATATATATATATATATATATATATAATATAGGTAGAAGTTCGTTGAAAACATATTGTGGTTTATCTGCCCAACAGATTATTTGATGGGATTTGAATCCTTGTCCAGCTTCTCTGACCACAGGAATTCCAAATAGCAGCTACTTCAGTACTAAGCTTTCTTGCTGTTTGAAGCTTGCCTACTTCGGACAACCTTTTCACAGTCTAAATTAGCTTTACCGTCTACGTTATAAGGTAAGCTATTATATTGCGCTGAAAACGTCTTATTGAAGGAGTGAACAAATCGTCATTTCTTAATTTTATTGGAGCTATATTATTTTTTTTTTTATATAAAAAAAAATATTTAGGTAGTTATGAAACAACATTAGAGGTTCTTTGGTTTGTTTGGTTTTAAAATTTTAATAAATTTACAAGTTTTGTTGCAAACCATAAATATTGAACTTACAAATATATTAAGGATAATTTAAATAAATTTATTATTACTATTATAAAAATAAACATTTAAAATAGATATACCATTATATATATATTTTCTTTTATAGAATTTAATTGAATCTTTTTTATATTTACTTTATTTTATAACACACTATATTATTTCATTTTTAGCATTTTATTTTATTTTATTTTTATTTGGACACTTTATATATATATATATATATATATATATATATATATATATATATATATATATATATATATATATATATATATATATATTATATATATATATATATATATATATATATATATATATTGTTCTTATTCCTTTATGACACCAAAATCCAATTTAAGGTAGACACGTATCGCAAGAAGCTATTTCAATTTCTCATGCTCATCCTGCTCATCCTAGGAGGAAAAAAATTCTTAAAAAATTTCCTCCTCGAATGACATTGTAGTGGCAAAAAAAAAAAAAAAAAAAAAAAAAAAAAAAAAAATATTTTTCCTTCTTTGAAAATCGTCGACATTCATCAATGGAAAAACATAATTTGAATTTGTTAGGCTGTTTAAGATTTTATTTATACTCTCAATATATATTATAATAAAAATATATAATTTTTATAATTTCAACTTTTTTTTTTAACAATAAACTTATAATAAATAAGAAAAGTAAAATGTATTGAATATTTAAATAGCGATGAACTATTAAATTATAATGACAAATTCATGAAGTTTACATACACTTTATAAATTAAACAATGAAAATTTATAATAGTACTACTACTACTACCGCTAGTAATAATGAGATTAATAGTAATAATAATGAAATTAATGATAATAATAAAAATAATCAAATTAATGACAATAATAATAATAATAATAGTAACAACAATAATAATAATAATAATAATAGTTATTATATTAATAATAAAAATAATAATAATAATAATAATAATAATAATAATAATAATAATAATAATAATAATAATAATAATAATAATAATAATAATAATAATAATAATAATAATAATAATAATAAAGTTTATTATTAAATTTATATTACATTTTTTAGAAATTTAAATTGATTATTTATTTTACTTTTTTATTTATGTAATGTTATCCAATCATTTTTAAACCTTTGCAATTCATCATTTGTCAGACAATAATCAAACTTTACTTAATAGTAACAATAATAATAATAACAATACTACTACTACTATTACTACTAATAATAATTTCATTGTGATAATAATATTAAAAGTTATAAAAATAATACTGATAATTATAATAATAATCCTAATAATAATAATAATTTATAATAATAATAATAATATAAAATAATAATAATAATAATAATAATAATAATAATAATAATAATAAAATTATAATAATAATAATAGTAATAAAAATAATAATAAAAATAATAATAAGTAATATTAGAAATAATAAAAATAAAAATAAAAATAACTACCGGAATTGATTCTTCAACAGACAGTTATTTCTCTCACTGTTATTATTTTTACAGCTTCTAGAGTTTCTAATTCTATTATTAATAGTACTACCAAATGATATTTATAATCGGACAACAGCAACAATAACAATAATAATAATAATAATAATAATAATAATAATAATAATAATAATAATGATAATAAAAAATAATAATAATAATGATAATAATAATTATATAATAATAAAAATAATAGAAATAACAATAATAATACTAGTAATAATAATAAAATTAATAATAATAAATAATAATAATAATAATAATAATAATAATAATAATAATAATAATAATAATAATAATAACTAAAATAATAACAATAATAATAATAAAAATAATAACAATAATAAATAATAATAATATTAAATAATAATAATAATATAATAATAATAAATAATAATAATAATAATAATAATAATAATAATAATAATAATAATAATAATAATAATAATAATAATAATAATAATAATAATAATAATAATAATAATAAAAATAACATTTTTTTTCATATGTGATAATTATAATAAAATCTTTATATATATTTCCATAGCAAATATCATCTGATCTTCTTCGTTAGTGTTATTCAATCTCTTAAAACGTCATAGTGTTAAATTGGTCTACGTGATTCTTTTGTCAGCCTTCCTCATTTAGATAAGAGGGTCGCTTTCAGTTAAGAAATTCGTTCTCGATCCGGTTTGTGTTTTAATATTATCAGAGAAAATTGTTTTCTAATATTTCAATCGTTTCTTATTTTCTGTTATCTCATTTTATTGAGAATTTTAGGTAATTATAAAGGTGCCAAAAGTGAATGAGAGAGAGAGAGAGAGAGAGAGAGAGAGAAAGAGAAAAAGAGAGAGAGAGAGAGAGAGAGAGAGAGAGAGAGAGAGAGAGAGAGAGAGAGAGAGAGAGAGAGAGAGAGAGAGAGAGAAAGAGAAAAAAGAAGTTGAAAAGAGAAAAAGAGAAAGCGAAGGATTTTGAGACTGGTAGGCTAAAAAGATTTAAGAAAGAGAGGAAAATATTGAAAAAAAGATGATATTATGAAATACATACAAGCAGATTAGAGAGATACACAAGGAAATATATATATAAATAAAAAAAAAATAAAGGAGGACGAGATAGGAAGATAGATAAATAAAAAAAAAAGAAAGAGAGAGAGAGAAACGGAACATAGAAAAATTATATACTGCCACTAAAAATATATTTTTTTGCAAAGTTTTTGAAGAAAGTATATTTATATCAATTTTTTTGCATATTATCATCTCCAATTTAAATCATACACACACACACAATATATAATATATATATATATATATATATATATATATATATATATATATATATATATATATATATATATATATATATATATATATATATATATATATATATATATATATATATATATATATATATATATATATATATATATATATATATATATATATATATATATATATATATATATATATATATATATATATATATATATATATATATATATATATATATATATATATATATATATATATATATATATATATATATATATATATATATATATATATATATATATATATATATATATATATATATATATATATATATATATATATATATATATATATATATATATATATATATATATATATATATATATATATATATATATATATATATATATATATATATATATATATATATATCTATATCCATCTAATTTTCACCAGAGTGGAGAAATACCAGAAATATGTCCAATTAAAGACTAATATATAATATATATAATAATATATATAATATATATATATATATATATATATATATATATATATATATATATATATATATATATATATATATATATATATTGGTACAATTTGTCCAAGACTTTACCAGTAGAGTACATGTAAGACTAAAAATAGCTGTTAAGTCTGGGGTCAGAGAGTTAGACAGAGAACAGATGATACTGTATAAAAAGGAATGCTGCACATTCTCTTCTCATTGGAGGAGAAATGCAATGAGAGAGTTCAGAAGAGCAGTGTCCGTTGTAATAGCTATAATAAAGAAAGAGTGACGCAACAATTCGACTGGCATAAAGAGATTGGAGAGAATTAGTTAAGGCTGAAGAGTCGATTAGAAGAAAAGCCATAGACTCAACCTTTTTCCAGAAGAGCTGTATGAGTAGAAGCATCTAGATGTGTGAAACTTACTCCACACAGGGTCGGACAACATACTTATTAAGAGCAAGGAACTGGTGGGGAGATGAAATTACGAATATGTCTCAGAACACCCAAACTCTTAGAGACTTTTTATAAAGAGAAGTAATGGGATCTTTCCAAGAAGTATCAAGAAAAAAACAAACTCTGAAGATTTTAAGGACAAACGAAGGATTGAGTTGTGGGTTTCGAAGAAGGTAGAGTTGTTGTGTAGAAGGTTGTGTCGAGTAGAGAAAAATAGATAGAAAGATAGATAGATAAATAGATAGATAGATAGATAGATAGATAGATAGATAGATAGATAGATAGATAGATAGATAGAGATAGATAGATAGATAGATAGATAGATAGAGAGAGAGATAGATAGAGAGAGAGATAGAGAGAGAGAGAGAGAGAGAGAAAATGAGTTTTTGAGGCATTGAAAAGAACCATGTTTTCTCTGCCAAAATTTGAAATTCGGGAATTTACAGAGGTGAGTAGCTCCAAGGCTACTATCCTTGCGTCAATTAACTACCTATGGGAGGCTCGTCCTTCAAATTGAAAGGAGAAATGAAGTGTGGAGTCATCGGCATAGGAGCGAATAAAAGATACAATATCATAGAGAGAAGGTCAATAATTAAAAGTAGAAAAAGTGTTGGGGACGGGAGAGATCCTTGAGGAATACTATTATTAATAGATTTAAAAGATGAACAGTTGGTTGCTTACAACAGTTGCTATAGATCGATCGAAAAGTGGTCAGAGAGAAGATCACCGACAGATTACGAAAAAGAAAAGTTAAGAAAGCAAAGCTTTGTGTTTCGAAAGTTTAAAATACGTCCAACGCGACAGCAAAAGACTCACCGAAAAGCGAAGGACCAAGAGTCAGAGGGAAGGGAAAGAAGATCACCAATAGAGCGTTTTTTACGAAAGTTATACTGACTATCAGAGATAAAATTAGAAGAATTGAGATGTTTCCAAATCTTCCCGTTAAGGATAGTTTAGAAACCTTTAGAAAGAACGGAAGTTAAAGAAATGGGACGGTAGTTAGAGTGTTGAAAGGGGTCAACCTTTTTCGGGGCAAATTGAATGAGCGAACTTTTCTAACAAGAAGAGAAGGTTGATGTAGAAAGACAAAGACGAAAGAGTTTAACAATACAGTGTGCGCTATATATATATATATATATATATATATATATATATATATATATATATATATATATATATATATATATATATATATATATATATATATATATATATATATATATATATATATATATATATATATATATATATATATATATATATATATATATATATATATATATATATATATATATATATATATATATATATATATATATATATAATATATATATAATATATATATATATATATATATTATATATATTACCTGCACACTTTAATAAGCAGTGTATCGGAATATTTCGGTACCTAATAGGTTCTTTTGAATCTGCTGTCCCCAAACTCTGGTGGAAATCGATAGGCATCTGGCCTTTGCCAACCAGAGGATATATATATATATATATATATATATATATATATATATATATATATATATATATATATATATATATATATATATATATATATATATATATATATATATATATATATTATATATATATATATATATATATATATATATATATATATATATATATATATATATATATATATATATATATATATATATATATATATATATATATATATATATATATATATATATATATATATATATATATATATATAATATATATATATATATATATATATATATATATATATATATATATATATATATATATATATATATATATATATATATATATATATATATATATATATATATATATATATATATATATATATATATATATATATATATATATATATATATATATATATATATATATATATATATATATATATATATATATATATATATATATATATATATATATATATATATATATATATATATATATATATATATATATATATATATATATATATATATATATATATATATTATATATATATATATATATATATATATTATATATATATATATATATATATATATATATATATATATATATATATATATATATATATATATATATATATATAATATATATATATATATATATATATATATATATATATATATATATATATATATATTATATATACAGAGAGAGAGAGAGAGTAAATATTTTGGCATCATTAAAATCATTTTGCCATAAGATCATAACATTTAATTCCAAAATAGTTTTTATAAACAGAATGAAATATTGATTGATAATTAATTCATAAAAAAAAAAATAATAATAATAATAATAATAATAATAATGATAATAACAATGATAAAAATAATAATAATAATAATTAATAATAATAATAATAATAATAATAATAATAATAATAATAATAATAATAATAATAATAATAATAATAATAATAATAATAATAATAATAATAATAATAATAATAATAATAATAATAATAATAATAATAATTATAATAATAATAATAATTATAAAGATAATATTAATAAAAATGTTAATAATGATAATAATAAAATAATTGGGAAAAAGAATCAGATTTACGTAATAAAAATTTTTATTTTTATGTATTTTTTTATGGCACGTAAATATTTCTATATCATTTATAATTGCAATTTTCTTTCTCTTTTTAAAATTTTTATATTTTTTTATTTTTATTTATTATTTCTTTTTCAACATTTAAATTTGAAATGTAAGTAATTTTTTTTTTATTTACTGGCATTTTAAAATATATAAATTTTTTCTCTTAATTTATAAATATTACAAGTTTCTTTTAAATATTTTAAAGCAATTTACAAAATATAAATTGAAAATTTTGAGTTTTAAGCATTATTGAATTCCAGTTTTGCGTGAAAGTGAAGTTATATAATATATATATATATATATATATATATATATATATATATTATATATTATTATATTAATATTATATATATATATATATATATATATATATATATATATATATATATATTATATATATATATATATATATATATATATATATATATATATATATATAATATATATCAAGAATTGCCACTTAATAAAACCGTGGAATAAATTTGTATAATTTTACTTCTGCTAATGAGGATTCGAACTCGGGCCTCTCAGATGTTAAGACATTGCGTCAACCACTACACCATCTTTTGTACCATCAGTTAGTGTAGTGGTTAACGCAATGTCTTAACATCTGAGAGGCCCGAGTTCGAATCCTCATTAGCAGAAGTAAAATTATATATACATGTATATATATCACTTCAAATAGTAATGATATTACTTAATTCATCGTTTGAAATTATCATAGCCTTTATTTTGTTTTCTTAGACTTCACACTCATGTCCTTAGTCCACCAACCATAGAAATTTCTCTTTAAAATCGATCATGAATATAAGGCATCATCGACTTAATGTGCTTTTGATTTTTGATTTTTTTTTTTAGAGTTAAATTTAAGATTTATAGTTTTTAATTTTATTAAATTGAAATTATTATTATTATTATTATTATTATTATTATTATTATTATTATTATTATTATTATTATTATTATTATTATTATTATTATTATTATTATTATTATTATTATTGAAATGTATTATTATTATTATTATTATTATTATTATTATTATATTATTATTATTATTATTATTATATTTATTATTATTATTATTATTTTAATTATTTTAATTATTATTATTATTATTATTATTATTATTATTATTAATTATTATTATTATTATTATTATTATTATTATTATTTTATTATTATTGTTATTATTATTATTATTATTATTATTATTATTATTATTATTATTATTATTATAACATATAATATTATTATTATTATTATTATTATTATTATTATTATTATTATTATTATTATTATTATTATTATTATACTGCTAAAATAAATTTATACTTTCGTTTAGAAATAATTTACATTAAAGAACGTTTTGAAGATTGAATCACTTACAAAAAAATTAATTATAATAAATTAATTATTTATATATTTATATTAAATAATAATAATTGAAAATTTTAATTTGTAGTCTAATTAAAAGCGATGAAAATATTAATCAATTTGTTACTTGTTTTTAAAATTCATTTTATCAATAATATTTATTCAAATATTTACTTGACTTTAATAATAATAATAATAAAAAAAAAAAAATAATAATAATAATAATAATAATAATAATAATAATAATAATAATAATAATAATGAAAATTATTAAGTAATAATTAAAACTTACTGTTGGAAAACTTTTTATTCTTTATTAATATATTATATTATATATATATATATATATATATTATAATAAAAAAAATAAAAAAAAAAAAAAAAAAAAAAAAAAAAAAAAAAAAAAAAAAAAATATATATAAAAAATTATATATAAGTTTACAAAATTAACAATTAAAGAATGACTATTTCTAAGTGAGTAACCTATAAATTATATACAGAAATAATCCTTTTTGAGTTATTGGATCAATAAATTAAATGTATATAATTGTGTCGCTTTTATTTTCGCTTTACTATGCACTCTGTTATTTATACTTTAGTAATTTTTTGATTAGTTGTGATATGTGTCATCTATTTATTGATTACCATTAGCCCTACAATTTTATTATTTATTTAATTTCTTTATTACTATTTGTATTTATTTTATTTGATTGTTTATGTTAGTCTTGTTATTTTCTTCCTTCATATTTTATTATTTCTTTATATATTGGTTAAGTTTGTAGTATTTTTGATTATGTTCATTATTCTTTTTGCTATTTTGATTTATTGTAAATTTAGTTCATATTTTGTCTTTTATGTTCTACTTCTGTGTTGTTGTTTGTTGTGTTTTGTGAGTATGCTGTTGTTATAGTATTTGCTGTATTTTAGTTTATGTGTATCAATATTTTTGTTCTTTATTTTTGCTTCTATTATTTTTTTAGTTTATATTGTTCGTTATAATTTTATCTTGTTTCATTTTACAACTATGCTTCTAACGTGAGTTGATTTGGTTATTAATTGTTATCTATTATAAATCAACTTAGTCTATTATAGTTAGTTATTTTTATTATTTGTTCTTTTATATGTTCTACTTGTTGTTGTTGTTGTTATTTTTGTTATTACTATTTTAATTAATGTTTAGTACATTTGATTCTTTATAAGTGTTTTAGTTATTTTTATATTTTTAGTTCTTATATTTTATATTTATTAACTTTTTTCTATATTGTTAGTTATTTATTCCTTTTTTTATCTTCTTCTATATTCTTACTCTTACTTAATTATTCTAATTTTATAAACTCTAATGTGTTATGTTATTGGACTTTTGTTCAATATAAAGAATAAATAAATCGTGATATTATAAATATTAGAATGGCTTTTTTATCTTATTATAATAAAACTTAATGTAATTAAATATATTATAATTACTAATAAAAATTGTTCAAATTATATTATTATATATATTAAGAAATATTAAATCTACCTATATTAATAGTTTTAATATTTATATAATTTTTTATTTATTTTTAAAAAAAAAAAAAAAAAAAAAAAAAAAAAAAAAAAAACTAAAATAAATAATATATATATATATTTAATTTATATAAAATATTCCTCCGATTTTAGGTACTTAGGCATTAAGTAATATTAATAATGCTATAGACTACGTCTGTTGCAAAAATATAGTGGATATATTTAGCTCATATTTTGGCGCCAAAAGTGAAATATATTCAAAATGTTTCGTTCACAACAACTGTTAATATTCTGTTAATAATTAGTAAATTATGTTAGTTTTTCCATTGTTTTTTCGCGTGAATTTAATAGCAGAATTACTTTTTAACATTTTAGATGCTTTTATAATAGAATTTTACGTGATTATTGAATCGCTATAAAATAACAGAAGTTATACAATAAACAAAAGTTAAGTGAACGATAATTTAAGATAGCTTTTACCATTATATATAAAAATCTATTTATTAATAAACGAATTTAATTATTAATTTATATTAATTATTAAAATAAATAAATTTGAGAAAGTTAATAATATATAAGAATAAATAGATAATATTATTATAGTATATATAATATATATAAAATATAAATATATATTTTTTTTTATTTTTAATTTTATTTTATATTAAAATACAAAAGAAACACTTATATATTATAAAATAATGAAAGTTTGTCTATAATATATTACTAACAGATATTAATGTGGTTATTCTACATAAGTAGTTGATAAGCTTTAATTTTTCTCTTTTTATTTTTTAGTATATATATATATATATATTCTTTTATAGGCGGCTAAGGTTTAGATAAGGTACCTGAGATAAATATGCATTATTAATTTATATAAACCGTTATAACCATATATAAATATAGGGTCACAAACTGTCACATCATTTTTTTAAATTATTAATGATTTGGCGTGGATGGAGATCGTAATTTATTGTAACCAGATAATATTCCGCTCCTTATATAATAAAGTGTGATTCCCGATGAAGTAATTTTTCTTTTTTAATTTAGATAACCTATTATTTAAAAAGAGATATCCATATAAATTTGTTTATTTATACTACAAAAAATTGTGGCCTTAATTTCCGAGTATTATATTATTAATTAAAATATTCCCCAAAATGAAGATTACCTTATAAATTACTGGAGCGTCTTCGAATAATACCGAGAGCATATAGTTAAAATGAAGAATGCTGATTACAGAAATATAATATAAAATTATTCAATTTATTAAAATAATGGAAATAATTTTAGTGGATACCGTAGAATATCTAATAATAATAATAAAATATATAAATTAATTAATTTAGAATAATAATTATATGCACTTGCCATGATATTTGCATGTTGTATCTTAATCTTGTAACATGACAATATTATGTGATTAATCTTATTCAGACTGAAAGAAGTTTCATATCCTGAACTATAAATTTACTGTGATATATATATATATATATAATAATATTATAATAATAATATTAATATTATTTATATATTATATATATTAAATTATATATATATATATATATAATTAATTAAATATATATATATATATATATATATATATTATATATAGATATTAATATAATATTAATATATATATATATTAATATATTTATATATATTATAATATATAAATATATATTATATAATATATATATATATATAGTATATATATATATAATATAATAAATTATATAATATATATATTATATATATAAATATAATTATTAATATATATTATATATATATTAATATATAATATATATAATAATTATATATATTATTATATATATATATATTAATATATTAATATATAATTATAATTATATAAATTAATATAATTATATATATAAATATATAATATATTTAATATATATTATATTTTTATAATAATATAATTTTATAAATATATATTATATATATATATATTAATATATATATATTATTATATATAATATATTAAATAAGCATATATGATAATATATATATAATATAACAATTAATTTTAATAACATTATTTTACCAATGTTATTAATTAAGTATATTCATGAATACTAGTATATACGGTGGCTTATATATATATAATAACTTACTTATACTTATCTAATACCTACTATTATTCAAAGGTACTCATAAGTGAGAGAATGAATTATATTGATTAATCATTATATTATACATATATATATTTTTTTTTTTTTTTTTTTTTTTTTTTTTTTTTTTTTTATTTATATATTATATATATAATTAATAAGTTAATATTAAAATAATAATAAATTATACTATATACAAAAAATATTGTTGATAAAATCCTAGTCAAGATTAAAATTTTCACATCAAAATTAATGTTTTCTGAATAAAAGATTTATCGATTTCATACAAGTGGTATGAGACCTCCCGAAATCTATAAATCTAAGCTAACACACACCAACAATTCATCATAAATACCTGTTGGTTAATTAAGGATGATAAAATTATTTGTTTATCTAAAATTTTTTACTATTATTAACTTAATAATTTATTTTTTATTAATTTTTTTTTTTTTTTTTTTTTTTTTTTTTAAAATAAAATTATAAATAAAATCAAAAATAAAAAAAAAAATAAATATCAATAATATTGAGAGCACTAAATAGCATTAAATTAAAAAAAAAAAAATAATAAATGAAACTTTTAATCATCTAGAAGATAGAGCTTACCGTCATTAAATATTGAGAAGGTAAAACAATGTGATGATAAGTCGATCAGAATATCATTCCTTATTAATATTTTATATGTCATAAGTGATGTACTATAGTAGTCACTTATACTCAAAATACAGTAGGCTTAGAAAAAGATAACTATATACAGATCATGGATTATAATATTTCACTAATTGAGATTGCAAATTACTAATAAAAAAATTAAATTAGTACTCATAGGCTACAAGAGTTTCTCTAACAATGTTCCTCCCACCTTATAATAAATATATTATATATATATTTTTTTGTAGAATTAACATTACTCACCTTTTAGAGATAAAATCAAAACATGGATAAGGTAAAAACCTGAAGCGCTCAGTCCTTTGACATTTGAATCAGTTTTTAGCTTTACTTGCAAATAAGTCATACAGGCAATTGGATCTATTGTACTTCAGGAAGGTGTTTTTTTTTTTTATTTGATATTTTATACCAGATTACTCACCGCTCACGGTGAGTATGAGCTCAAGCCTTTTACATGAGGGGCAAAAATATAAAGAGATATAACCCACCCTAATATCCTGAACTAACTAACTTCTCCTAAATCTTCATAATCT
>SEYY01002643.1:5000-12500 GCA_009176605.1 Armadillidium nasatum
ATATATATATATATATATATATATATATATATATATATATATATATATATATATATATATATATATATTATATATATATATATATATATATATATATATATATATATATATATATATATATATATATATATATATATATATATATATATATATATATATATATATATATATATATATATATATATATATATATATATATATATATATATATATATATATATATATATATATATATATATATATATATATATATATATATATATATATATATATATAATATATATTAAATATATATATATATATATATATATAAAAAATAAATAATATATATATATATATATATTATATGCTTTCTTTCAATTCTTACATATCAAACTTTCTTTGAAAGTCTTGTAGAACTCAACGTAAACATTGAGAATGCAGTCTGACAACTGAAAGCGAAAATAATAGAGATAAATAAAAATAATGATATAATAAAAATTATAATAGTAAAAATAATAATTATAATAGTAAATAATAATTATAATATATTTATTATTATTATTATTAATAATAAAAATAAAAAAAAAAAAAAAAAAAAAAAAAAAAAAAAAAAAAAAAAAAAAAAAAAAAAAAAAAAAAAAAATTTAAAATATCAATAAATAATAATAATAATAATAATATAGATAATAATAATAATAATAATAATTAATAATAATAATTATAATACATTAATAATAATAATAATGTTAATAATAATCACAATAATAAATAATAAAAATAACAACAATAATAATCATAATAATCATAATAATAATAAAAATATAGTAATAAAAATATTTTAAATTTTTTTTTAAAGAAAATAATTAAATTTAACAAGTAATAACAATAATAATGATAATAATAATAATTATAATAATATTAAAAATTAAAATAATAAAATAAATAATAATAAATAATAATAATATTAATAATAATAATAATAATTAATAATAATATATAATAATAATAATAATAATAATAATATATAATATAATAAAAATAATAATAAAATAATTTTTTTTTTTTTTTTTTATAAATAATAATAATAAAAAAATAATAATAATAATTAATAATAATAATAATAATATATAATAATAATAATAATAATAATAATAATAATAATAATAATAATAATAATAATAATAATAATAATAATATTAATAATAATAATAATTATAATAATAACATTACTTACTTCTTGATTCATCATTCTTTTACATCTTTCTAACTTTGCAAAAAAAATAACAATGTCAGAAAGACACATAATAAAAAATATTAATAATTATAATTTAAAAAATTAAAAAAAAACTTTTCAAAAAAAAATACCCAAAAAAAAAAAAAAAAAATAATAATAATAATAAAGTGAATAATAACAATAAAATAATGATAATAATAATAATAATAATAATAATAATAATAATAATAATATTAATAATATTAATTATAATAAGTAATAATTAAGAATATATAATAGTAATAATAACAATAATAAGGATAATATATAATAATACATTAATAATAATAAAAATGATGATACTGAAAATATTAAATAATAAAAATAAAAAAAAAAAAAAAAAAAAAAAAAAAAAATAAAATATAAATATATTATATATATATATATATATATATATATATATATATATAATATATATATATATATATATATATATATATATATATATATATATATATATATATATATATATATATATATATATATATATATATATATATATATATATATATATATATATATATATATATATATATATATATATATATATATATATATATATATATATATATATATATATAGATATAATATATAATAATAATAATAATAATAATAATAATAATAATAATAATGTTTTTAAAATTAATAAAAGGAGAAAAAATAAGTCCTAATAATATTTACTTATAATAATTGCAAAATAATAATAACAATAATATCAATGGTAATATTTAAAATTTTAACCTATTTGTCAATAATAATTATTTTGATAATTATAACGATAATTTTAATTATTATAATCAGATTAATATTATTTTTAATAATAAAGAAATAATTACTGTTTATTTATTATAATTATCGAAACAATTAATATTAAATAAGCAATAAATTTCTTTTAATTATTAAATTAATATTAAAATTGTTAATATTTTGTTTCTCAAATTAATATTAATATTAATATTATTTGAAAAAAAATAAAAATAAAAATAAATTAATTACCTTCTGATTTCCACTTTTTGCTAACCTTGTTATTATTGAAACAAATTTGACATTAAATAATAATATATATATATATATATATATATATATATATATATATATATATATATATATATATATATATATATATATATATATATATATATATATATATATATATATATATATATATATATATGATGGAAAGATTCGTTCTTTGAGAACTTTAAATGTAGTACAAAAAATGATTGAGAGAACGGCCGCAAACATTAACAACTTTATTCATATAAAAACACAACGTTTCGACCTATTACAAAGGTCATTTTCAGGACATCTACAGATTATGATAATATGACTAATAATAATAGTATAATAGTAAGTAATAATAATAAGAAGAATAGTAATAATAATGATAATAAAAAATAGCTAATCATAAAAATTAATAGATCATGATATAATAATACAGTAATGACAATGAAAATAAAAATAATAGAAATAAAAATAAGGAATAATAATAAATAAATAATAATGATTAATAACAATAATAAATAATAGATAATGGTAATAATTATATAATAAAAATAAAAATAATAATGTTAATGAAAATTTCATGAATAATAGTAAAAGTACAAGTAAAAATATTTTCAAAAAGTAAACTAAATAGTGATATAGAAATAACTATAATGCGGTATAGGAAACTTACTTTTTACTATGTTAATGTAATAAATTATATTGAGTAGAAACTGGGATAAGGGTTTAATGTTAAGTTGTTTATAAATTTTGGGATTACGTTACTTGGTTCCAACTATTAAATGTTGTATGGATACATAAATAACATAAGCAGATTAGGCAATCAAAAGGGGTATGAAGAAGAGTTCGAATTTAGTAATGGCTGCATTCGTTTAATGTAAAGAGATTCTAAAATATGCAAGTCTGACCTGTTGGTTTTGGAAAGTATTCTAAATTTATTGAAAAGAATGGAACTATGGCATCTTAAGAGTGTGTGAACGGATGGCAGAGGGGGGTTTGGATGATAAGGTGGCAAAAGTTCTCGGGCTGACACCCATATGCTCACACGCGCGAGTCCTGAGTCGCCTTATCGTGGAGCCTACATAGGCGTCTTGTGAACCACAAGAACAATTGTATTCGTAGACTACACAGGACTGTAGCAGTGGAGGAAGAGACTCTTTAACTTTAAAGAAAGATCCAATAATGAGATTATTAGTGAATGAGTGTCGGCAAAGTAGGAAGGGATAAAAGCGATCAATGAGATGATTGATATCTTTGGCTAGTTGAGAACTATGGAAGCCAATGTATGGGTATATAAAATATGCAAGTTTTAAGAATTGTATGACTTCAGCTTCACTATGAAAAAATGCGAAGGTGTCGTCAAGATAACGTCTATAAAAAAAATTGTTGTGACAGGAGCCTGATAAAATCTGTCTTCAAGATGATTTAAGAAAAGGTTGGCTAAGGTCGGTCCTAAAGGTGATCCCATGGCTACGCCATCTATCTGTTGATAGATGGTTTCATTAATAGGAAAAAGGAGTCAGAGGAAGCCAGGGTTAACAATTCCTGAAGGTTTGTTTGTTAACTGTAAGGAGAGGAAGTTTAGAAGGGAAGTTGTAAACTTTATTTGTTATAATATAATGGTTTCTGACAGGGGGACGTTAGTGAATAATGATGATACATCAAAAGAAACCATAAAAGAGTTAGCTGATTGAGACTTAATGTCATTCACAAATGATTGAGCATTTTTTACTGAATACTGATTTGGGACAAAAGAAGAAAGTTTTGTGTTAATTATGTTAATTATGAGCCAAGTGGTAATTATGGGTTTCATAAGCAGCCACAATAGGATGAAGTGGTGAGGATGGTTTGTGAATTTTTCATAGTCCATACAGAACTCCAAGAGATAAGCCGGTACTTAGCAGCTCCGATAACGACGAGTCATTTTTGTTAAAAAATTCTCTAAGAGATTTTAGTTTTCTATTAATTTTGTCTTCTGGTTCCTGTATTAAGGAGGAGGGTTGTTTAGAGCATTTTCCAAATTTTGTGTTGTCTGAAATACTTTGATTCATTTTGTTTAGGTAATCTGTTTTATCAAGGAGAACTACACCTCTTCTCTTCTCAGGACGGAGGATGACAAGATCTTGATTGTTTGATAGAGATTTCAAAATAGAGAGGTTTTGTTTTGTGAAGAATGGATGAAAATTTTTCTTTTTTCTTGCCATAAAAATATTTATGTGAAATGTTTCGTGGTTCTCGAAGTACTTCGGAAAATTCTCCTTGGTATATGGAAAGATTTTTAAATACATTGGCAATCTTCTAGAAACTTAGAAAGAATTATTATCATAATCTGCAGATGTCCTGAAGATGACCTTTGTAATAGGTCGAAACGTCGTGTTTGTATATGAATAAAGTTGTTAATGTTTGCGGAGGTTCTCTCAATCCTTTTATACTTTATATATATATATATATATATATATATATATATATATATATATATATATATATATATATATATATATATATATATATATATATATATATATATATATATATATATATATATATATATATATATATATATATATATATATATATATATATATATATATATATATATATATATATATATATATATATATATATATATATATATATATATATATATATAATATATATATATATATATATATATATATATATATATATATATATATATATATATATATATATATATATATATATATATATATATATATATATATATATATATATATATGTATATATATATATATATATATATATATATATATATATATATATATATATATATATATATATATATATATATATATATATATATATATATATATATATATATATATATATATATATATATATATATATATATATATATATATATATATATATATATATATATATATATATATATATATATATATATATATATATATATATATATATATATATATATATATATATATATATATATATATATATATATATATATAATATATATATATATATATATATAATATATATATATATATATATATTATATATATATATATATATATATATATATATATATATATATATATATATATATATATATATATATATATATATATATATATATATATATATATATATATATATATATATATATATATATATATATATATATATATATATATATATATATATATATATATATATATATATATATATATATATATATATATATATATATATATATATATATATATATATATATATATATATATATATATATATGTTTTGTTTTCTTTATGAATGTTTTTTGTTTTCTTTCTTTATGAATCTTTATGAAATTCGTCATTTTATTTTTCTATATTAAGACTCGTCATTTAGCTCCTGTACACCTTCGGATCTGTTAATTTTTCAGGTGTAGGTGTGCTACCTTCTGTTGGGTAGGAATGTGAGGTTTCTAGCCTTTTGCATCCCTCTTCCACAGGTTGTCTGTGTTTAGTTCAGATATAAGCCTTTCCTGCTATACAGCTTGAGTTTGCAGATTGGCTTGTGATCCTACGCTTATTAATATACATGTCCTGAGACCATAAGCTAAGGTTTATCAACATACGATTTTTGGTCATATGTTATTAAATTTTTACTGTTTTTCTTTTTACATATATATTTCTCTCTCGCAGGGATTGAAGAAGGTATGAATATAATTGATATAATAACATAGATTTTGTTGTGGTGGTAATTAGCTTTACTATATAGTTCTATTAAAAATATCTAAATATATAAAAACTACCTTAAAATAGCCTTCTCATAATATTATTGAATAGACAGACAACCCCTTGCTTCTGAAAGGGGTAATTTTTTAAGTTCTTTTATAAAACTAATTATTCTTGTCCTTTATCATGTGAAAATAAGTATATTACAATTCTATTAAATATAGTCATACTTTTTAATGGTAATTACAGTTCGTATCTTGGATTTCATATCTGTGATTTCATATCTTGAATATCTTATTAAGGACCTCATATATTGGATCTCTTAGTCTGCATCTTCTGTTTTCTTTAGTACTCTCTTGTTGGGGCAAAACAGTTGCCGGAAGTACCGTATATTAATTATTAATTTTACTGGCAAAATCCAGTCCCGTCAGCGTCAGAGGATTCAGAGTCTAGCATAATAAAAATTAACTATTGACTTGTATGATTCAATTAAATATTATCGTTAATGAGGAAATTATTGATAAGGGTAATTAAGTGACCCATTTTCTGTAAATTGAAGTGAAGTGTCACATTGATAATTATTAATTCTTGATAAATGTAAATATACTTCTATATTAAATTAATAATCCGTATTGTAGTCATATTTAATAAAGGTAAACAAATTTCTCCATATTAATAAATAATTTAAGCTGAAAATTTATAAATAATATAATAATATATCTTGTGTGACTCCGTGTTTGTGTAATTCCTATAGTTATTCTAAGTATTCTGAGATCAAACTCTTAATCTGTTTACTGTCAGATAATTACGAAAAGTCAAAAAAGAAATTTAAAAATCAAATTTAACAATACGTACGGCAAGTCTAAAAGCAGACATAATCGACTGGGAACATTCGTTGTGATTTTATAAATAAGGCAAACTGATTGGCTCGTACAATACAACAGCAAGTCCGACAAGTTAGCAGCACCATCGTGAAGAAAAAGTCTCGTCGACGTGTGTGGGAGACTTGAAGAGACAGAAAAAAATTCAGAGATAATAAGGTGATCGGATGAACACAGAGGAGTAACGAATATAACAGAATAAGGATAAGTGTAAGGAGTTAAAAAAAGATAGAGTAAGTTGGATTCATCCTTAAAACGGTCAGAGATACGGGTAGAGAATTGTACCAACTGCTCAAGGTTGTTTTCAATAGATAAATGTTAGGAGAGTTCACCAGCTGGGTCAAAGGAACTATTTGAAAGAATCTGAAGATGATAAACATTGAAAACACTTAAAATATTGATTTCAGACATAGGAGAAGAAGAAAGACTGTGTTTTATTTGGGAATTTAAATCTTCGATGAATTTTTAATACTCAGTACAACAACTTGATAAATAGAGAGAACAAATAAATTAAGCTGTAAAATTGCAAGAGAACTTAAGCAATAAAGTAGAAAAGACATGAAGCTCCAATTTGAGACAAGAGAAAAAAAGAAAACTGTTGTGCACATGTTAGCAACATCCGCTATTAGCTGGGAAT
>SEYY01002644.1:12500-15000 GCA_009176605.1 Armadillidium nasatum
TGAAAATTAATGATAATGTAATTATAAACTCGTGCGCACGTTAACACACTGATAATTATGGGTTATACCTTGATTATGACTTATTTTTTTGATATTTATATAATATCAATTTTCAAAATCTTTATATATCGAAATTTGTAAATTCGATATATAAAGATTTTGAAAATTGTTATTATATAAATATCAGAAAATATATTGCAAATCTTTTAATTAATGAAGAAAGTAGGATTTCAATTTAACTTCAATCACCCTTTATCTTTAAATGAAAATTTGATTAAGAATTATTCCTAAATTGTATAAAAATAACTATAGCATCGAGAACAAGATAAATAATATTAAAATTTTAAGTTAAACTTAAAACAAAACTGATACTGAAAAAAAGGAAAAATCTCTAAGAAACATTTCATGAAATCATACCAAACCTACAACCAATCAAAATATCAGTTTTATTATATTATGAACCAAAATGCCTCTCTACTCTTATTCTTCAAGAAATACCTCTACTGATATTTATAATTTTGTGTACCAATTCCATTGGCCTGAATCTGACTACACGTCAGCGTATATTAGATACAGAACTAATATCAGACAGAAGGTATCAGCATAAATTTAAGTCAATCGAGCTTTATAATCACTTCAATTTAGAACAGGTGAAAAACATTTCAAAATATACGATTTATTAAGTCCTCTATTCTTCAGATGAAATCCAAAAGCTAAAAATTGCAATCATCATTATTATTACTCTTTAAATCAGATTTTAAATAAAACTACAATGTAACGTCATAACCTTTATATTATTTGAAATATTTCAAGAAAATTATAATAATATTAATATGTTTTATTGTAATTTGTCTTCTGTATGTCACTTCTTGTCACTTCATTTGCTGTCCTCAATCTCATGCTCAGGAGATGGCCCAAGTTTACAGACGAAACGAGTTTGCAGAATAATATAATCATTAATTCAATTTTATTTGTTAATTATTCTGAATGATTATCCTGAAGACAATAAATTGAGAATAAAAGTAATTTTTAGAACCACTTGAAAGAAAATGATGACAATTTATTAGATATATAATTGATTAGATATTGACTATATTAGAAACAGAATTTATTTCTTATAGAATTTCTTATATAATACTAATAATAATAATAATAATAATAATAATAATAATAATAATAATAATAATAATAATAATAATAATAATAATAATGATAATAATAATAAAGTATTAACAATGATCATAAAAACAATAAAATAGTATGTTAAATATAATAATAATAATAATAATAATAATAATAATAATAATAATAATTAATAATAATAATAATAATAATAATAATAATAATAATAATAATAATAATAATAATATATAATAATAATAAGAATAATAACAAAAATATATAATAATAATAATAATTAATAATAATAATAATTAGTAATAATAAATTATATAAATAATAATAATAATAAATAATAATATAATAATAATACATAATAATAATAATAATATAAAATAATAATATAATAATTAATAATTAAAATAATAATAATAATCAATAAATAATAATAATAATAATAATAATAATAATAATAATAATAATAATAATAATAATAATAACAATAAACTAATAATAATAATAATAATAATAATAATAATAATAATAATAATAATAATAAGTAATAATAATAATAATAATAGTAATAATACCAATAATAAATTATAAGAAAAACAACAAAAATTATAATGATAACAAAAATAACAGAGATAAGAAAAATAATAATAATGATAACCTTTGAAGGAAAAATAGCCAAATAAAAGAACAAAGCTTCTCTTAATTTTCAAGGTGAGAAGGTCAATATTCCTTTATGAACACATGCACGTACAAACACGCAGACACACACCACACACACACACACATACATATATATATATATATATATATATATATATATTATATATATAATATATATATATATATATATATTATATATATATATATATATATATATATATATATATATATATATATATATATATATATATATATATATATATATATATATATATATATATATATATATATATATATATATATATATATATATATATATATATATATATATATATTATATATATATATATATATATATATATATATATATATATATAATATATATATATATATATATATATATTATATATATATATATATATATATATATATATATATATATATATATATATATATATATATATATATATATATATATATATATATATAAAATATAATATATTTTAAATTTTTGCTTCTTAAACCCTTGACCACTTCAGGTAGCGGGAAAGAAAATTTCATTCCTATTTTAGACATAAAATTTTTATTTTTTTTTTTATTTTTTTTTTTTATTTTTTTATTTTTTTTTCGATTTAGAATTATGTAAATATGCCACAAAAGGATGGGTACTTCTAGGGTGCAGTGAAACGCCAATTTTATGGTTATT
>SEYY01002645.1:0-15000 GCA_009176605.1 Armadillidium nasatum
TCATCTCCAAGACGATCAGGGATACGAGTAGGGAGCTGCACCAACTGCTCAAGGTCATTTTGGATAGCGAAAAGGAAGGCACGTACACCAGCTGTATCATGAGAACTAGAAGAAAGCCATTGGCGGTGGTGAACATTGAAATCACCTAATATGATGATTTCAGAGAAAGGAGAAGAAGAGAGAATATGCTCTATTTTGGAGTTTAAATAGTCGAAGAATTTAGCATAGTCAGTAGAAGTAGGAGATAAATAAACTGAACAAATGAATTTGGTCGTAGAATTCCAAGAGAGCCTAAGCCATAAGGTTGAAAATTCGGAAGACTCCAAATTAGAGACACGAGAACAAACGACATCGTTGCGCATGTATGCACAACAACAGCCTTTGGCTAAAAATTGAGGATAGAGACAGTATATATATGTATGTATGTATGAGTATGTGAGTATGTATACATATATTTGTGCGTATTCAATCCGCATATGACTCTATGTATGTGTGTATGTATTTGCACATGCTTTATACTCAATGTTTAATACTTCATTTTTACCTCTCATATATATATATATATATATATATATATATATATATATATATATATATATATTAAATTATAAATATATATAAATTATGAATATATATTTATAACTAACAACCAACCAGACTCCTATCCATCGCTTATTTTAATAATAGTTTTATAGTTGTTCTACAATATACGCTGACATAACATTGTATTATTATATATCATATTCTGTTACCATACTTTTTAAATGTGCAATTTATTTATTGATTACTTAACTAATCTGTTATTTGTAGTTTCAGAAAATTAGCTGTGAAAATGGATTTTGTAGAAATCCGAAACGTCAATTATTACTGATAATTAATGTTATTGTTATAATTGCTTAATGAATTTGTTTTAGTTTAATTCTTTAATATAAGTTAATTGTTATCGATGTTGCAATTTAATCGATGTCACTTTCAACCTGTTTTACAGTTTGCTTTCTAATATATATATATATATATATATATATATATATATATATATATATATATATATATATATATATATATATATATATATATATATATATATATATATATATATATATATATATATATATATATATATATATATATATAATATATATAATATAAATATAAATATATATATATATATATATATATATATATATATATATATATATATATATATATATATATATATATATATATATATATATATATATATATATATATATATATATATATATATATATATATATATATATATATATATATATATATATATATATATATATATATATATATATATATATATATATATATATATATATATATATATATATATATATATATATATATATATATAATATATATATATATATATATATATATATATATATATATATATATATATATATATATATATATATATAATATATATTAAATTTAAATATAATATATATATATATATATATATATATATATATATATATATATATATATATATATATATATATATATATATATATATATATATATATATATATATATATATATATATATATATATTCAATTGTATATGTTGGTGAGTGGTGCGCTGATTTCGGTGCGGTTCGGTGCGTTGCGGTGCTGTGCAATGCGGTTCGCTTAGTTATTCTCTTAGCCCATTAATGCCCGAAATTAAAAATGTTTGAAGTTTTTTTAAAATTTAGATATATGGTCTATTTTAGTCCTAGAAATTTCAATTTCCAAGAATTTTTAAAAAGTTCCGCCTCTTTGATAGAGTTTTAGGCCGTGTTTTTTTAGACACAGTGGGCATTAGCGTTTGCAACAACTAGAAATTTAGATAATGATACTTTTTGCTGAAGTTAAATTATTTTTATTATTAATATATATATATATATATATATATATATATATATATATATATATATATATATATATATATATATATATATATATATATATTATATATACATATGATATTTTACAAAGCATTCATATGCATGAAGACCTACATTGCATTTTGTGCAACGATATTGTACAGATATTCTATAGATTGCACATCTCTAACGCTTGTCTATTCTGTCTGTAAATTAAATACTTTCAATATTACGGTATAGCATCCACAAACTGACAACACTGACATTTAGGCAAAGGAAGAAGTAAGGCCAATACCATTTTTTTTATCATATTCTAATTCGGTAAAATGCTCGCATTTTGTCGAACAGATCTACCCCTCCCATGTTTTCATATTATAGTTTTATGATATTTGGTTAAGGAATGACTGTTTGTTTTCTCTCTCCTCTGCTCCAACGTTTGCAACTACCAAAATCAAAGATGCCTCTTTTTTTTAAGTTTGCAACCATGGTTACTTGATTGTTGTCATTTCATCGAACAAGAGTAACCCCAGATTTTTTTCTTCTACGGCATAGTAAGTGCCCCGACATGTCTTTTTCAAGTCCTGCAAAGGAACATTCTCAATTCTGTCACTTCAGATTGTTCCAATGCAAAACAATTTGTTAGGTGCGAGGGTGTCCATCAATGAAAGTAATGTAAAATAATTGTCCATATATATGGACGACAACCCTTCAGGAACGAATACTAAGAACAGCTTCTCTGTCACAGAAGACCCTACTGTCTTTCCAGGTATCTTGTCCTCTCCTGTTGTATATGGATGAAACTTGATTAGGTATCCTTCTGGTGTAGTTAGATACCAGAGTTTGAACCAAAATCTAATAGGTTTTCCTCTAATAAATTGCTTCATGGAATGATGCCCATAATATGGCTTCATAGCTTCTAAAGAAAATTTACTGCCAAGAGGCTAGATGAAATTAAAAAATTTGTTGTTCAAATGATCTATGAGTGGTCGAACTTTGTACACTTTGTCGTTATGATCAATGGTCATATTATCATTGAAATGTAGAAATTGGTGAATTTTTTCAAATTTATTTCTACTTATAGAATTATTAACCAACTTGTTTATTGAATCGGGACGTCTTTCCCAGTACATTCTTCTAAAGGGAAGTTTGTTGAAACAGGAAAGCAAAGGAATTCCGAAATAAACGTACAATTCATTGAGAGAAAGTGTAAATTGCTGGTCTTATTTTTGAGAAGCATATTTTACAGATTCTATGCATACACGATCCATAAATTCCTCCGTAAAACACATCGTGAAAAGGTCAGTCGGTTTCCTTTTGGATTTCTTTATGTTCTCTATAATTGCAGGCTTGGTCTTTGCTGCATTGCAGTCATTTATCTTGGAAGATTTTTTAAAAGATTTTGAAGACCATTTCCGTAAAATAATTTTTTTAATTTTACTTGAAATTATGCATTCCTTTTTTGACCGAAGAGTTGACTGTTCTGATATTTCCTCGTCTACTTGAATATCTTTTGTAAGTCCTTTTCTTATTGCTCTTAGCTCTGCTATTTGAGATGAAACTCCCTTCCCAATGCCTCTAACATTTGTGGTGAATTCCTCTGCATCACTGTTGGCGTCGTCTCTATCAGAGTCCCCACCATCCTGAAGTGGATTGAGAACAATCAAGATATGCCGCATCAATCTCAGTACTTCCAACTTTGGTTTGCTCATCATTCTCTAGTATATTCAAGATTTCCTCTGCACCTCTTATAATATCAAATTTATTATAGGCCATATTTTGCTGAAAATTATATATATATATATATATATATATATATATATATATATATATATATATATATATATATATATATATATATATATATATATATATATATATATATATATATATATATATATATATATATATATATATATATATATATATATATATATATATATATATATATATATATATATATATATATATATATATATATATATATATATATATATATATATATATATTAGTGATGGCATTAGCACTTTCAAAAATTCTATATACGTACCCGCAAATGAGAAAATATGACATCCGATCCATCACAAATATATATATTATATATATATATATATATATATATATATATATATATATATATATTATATATATATATATATATATATATATAATATATATATATATATATATATATATATATATATATTATATATATATTATTATATATAATAAAAAAAAAAAAAAAAAAAATATATATATATATATATATATATATATATATTATATATATATATATATATATATATATATATATATATATATATATATATTATTTATTTCTCTTTTAGGCTTAAATTTCAGCTACAATAGCAAGTAAAGATCAAATCGAGAGTTTCTGAGTCCCAAAAAAATATAATTCAAATCTTCGTTAACGTTACTTCCCACTGTGTCTAAAAAGACACGCGGTAAAATAAACCCCTATAAAATTTATTTCACTAATAAAATATTCGTTTTCGCATTTTCATCATACAGTACAAATTCTAATAAGTAAAAAAAAAATAAAAAATAACAATAAATATAATAAATATAAATACCCAAAAAAACACTTACAAGTCAATACATACCAGCACTCACGCTCATCAAAAATTTTACTTCTGAAATTATAGCATGTAGAAACGAAAAATAAACCATTGCCATAAATCGCTAGAAGAATCATTCCTTAGAATAACCATTCGTACCAAACGCAAAAAAAAAATTTAAAATATGTTATTTTTAAATATTTTATGAGCTCATGTTTTACGTGTCTAAATTGACACAGTGGACATTAATGGGTTAGTGCGGTACGGTGTGGTGGACTACTTTTTCTTCAGGTGCGGCGCGGTGCGGTGTGGTGCGGTGTGGTGCGCAACGAATTACAAGTGGGGCGGTGCGGTGCGGTGAACGACGACCTGGTGTGGTGTTGTTCGGTTCGGTGAGGAAAATTCCGGAGCTCGGGCAATCCTATTTCAGACCCTTCACTAAGTGAAGTTGCACTTAGGCAACTTTTTTATGTTTCACTGAATTACTGATGCAGAGATACCTTGCTGTAATGAGATCTTCTGAATCGCTCATCGAGGCCGTTTCAGTGGATATCCATTTTGACCAGTCTTCGCAAAAAAATTAATAGGAAAATCAAAAAATACTGTCTTCAGTTGTTTCCTGAATCATTTTTTCCGGTACATATGATTTTCCTCTCAGAGTCTGGATGAAGGTGTACTTACAGACTTATGCCGTTTTCGCATCAAAGAAGGTAATTCAGAATTGCAAACCAATTTGAGCATGGACCGATAAACCTTTCATTCCAATCACCTACCATAAAAAAGGAATTAATTTCTCTATGCGGCACTACAATCAGGGAACAAATCGTCGCAAAGGTTAAAGAAGCTTGCATTAGAACATTCTAGCTGAGAAAACAGTAGCTGTTTCCGGAAAAGAACATCTGTATATTAGATTGCGTTTCTTCAATGAAAGGCTAAAGAAATCCAAGAAGAATTTTAAGGTTCTGTAGAGCTTGAAGGACTTTGTGCTATAAGTACTGCCAAAGCTATTGTAGATTTTGTGACCAACTTAAACCTAGACTCTTATAAGTATGTGGGGTTAGGCTTCGACGGATGTTCCACCATGTCTGGGAAAGAAATGGTTGTGCAAAGTACAAAAAAGTCTTTTACTTCCATCACTCCTAGCACAATCTAAACTTGTCGGAACGACTTAAACATTATTCCAGAAATTCAAAACATTGTTAGAGCTATCAAGGATATTAGTCAGCTTTAAGACGAAAACTTATTGCTAACATTCCTAAACTCGTCGGAAAAGATGGTCAGAGAAGTACAAGATCACCTGGGTTTTTATTAAGGATTACTTCGTTGATATATTTTTTGATATATTAGAGACATTATCTGAAGAGGGAAATGCAGCATCAAGAAAGAATGCATTTCAAATTGATTTAGCGGAAGCGGATCTTTTTTTTTTTGTGCCAGTAGCATTAATTGTGAAGCATTCCGCTATACTGGAACCCGTATCAAATACACTCCAATTAAAGACATTTGACGTAGTCAAGGCCAACCAGTATATTCAAATTATTCTCGACATGCTAAGAGATCATCACGAAGATAGGAAAACCTCACAGCTGAAGTTTTGAAAGAAACAAGAAACATTGCAAAGCATTTGAATGTTAATATAACCGCCACCAGCGTTGCAGTCCAACAGAAGTATAGAAGCAACCCTCTGACATTAAATTCATCCGAATTTTCGATTAAGTTTTTAATAATTACTTAATTGGATTCCATCACATCATCTGCAGACAAATCACCTGCCTTTTCATTGAAATAATTAGTAACATGAGAGATGTTTCATTGGAGGAATAGAATGAAAGTATTTCATACCGCTTTTTACAATTTACATGACATCGATTATGGTTCAAATTATGGCATAAGGGACAGGAAGTGCTAGACATCATTGAGATTTTTAAAAAAATAGCGAATTGTTTTTGTCAACCATAAAAACAAGCTCTACTAATATTGCTTTTGCATCCCTGCTAAACAAGCATATTAGAATATTAAAACATGGCTAAGGAACACTGTTGGAGAAAGAAAAGGTTAAATGGCTTAGCCATGCTAATGGGTTTTCACAAACTGTGAGCAATTAGTGGAAGCTGTAAAACGAAAATTTACAGCTAATCCATGCAAACTTTTGTTAAAAATTAATTTTTTAAAAAAAAAAAAAAAAAAAAAAATGTTTTTTTTTTTTTTTTTTTTTTTTGAATCCATTAATTTAAGTGCTTTAACCGATTAATATTCTTCAAAATTACTAAATATTTACAAAGGGGATCATCGGCATTTTTAAAGATAAGTTCCAGTTTTAACTTTTAATTTTCACTTATTACAGGTTTTATTATTAGGAAGTTTTTTTTTTTTTTTTTATACTGTGAATTTTTAATTTGAAATTGCTTAGGAGTTTTATAATTAATAATTAAATATATAATATATATATATATATATATATATATATATATATATATATATATATATATATATATATATATATATATATATATATATATATATATATATATATATATATATATATATATATATATATATATATATATATATATATAAAATGATGGAAAGATACGTTCTTTGAGAACTTTAAACGTAGAATAAAAAAGTATTGAGAAATCGGTCGCAAACATTAACAACTTTATTCATACACAAACGACGTTTCGACCTATTACAAAGGTCATCTTCAGGACATCTTCAAGATTATGATAGATGTTATAGTAAATAATAATAATAATAATGTGAATTATAATAACAGTATAATTATATGTAATAATAATAAAAATAATATTAATAGCAATTTAATAAGCAATAATACCATAATAATTGCCAAAAATATCAATATTAGTAATATTAATAATGTCAATAATAATAGTAACAAATAAAAAATAAATAAAAATAATAAAAAAAATAAAAAAAAAATAAAAATAAAAAATAATAATAATAATATTAATAATAATAATAATAATAATAATAATAATAATAATAATAATAATAATAATAATAATAATAATAAATGATAATGAAAATAGCCTATCATAAAAATTAATAGATCATGATATTATCAATAGAGTAATGACAATAAAAATAATAATAAAAATAAAAATAAGGAATGATAATAAATAAATAATAATAATTAATAATATTAATTATTAATAATAATAACTAATATTGGTAGCAGTAAAATAATATGAAAACTAAAAATAAAATAGTAATAATATTTATGAAAACAACCTGAATAATGGTAAAAGTACAATTGAAAATATTTACAATAATTATACTTAGATAGTAATATTGAAATTATTATAATACGGTATAGGAAACTTACTTGTTACTATGTTAATGTAATAAATTATTCGGAATAGAAACTGGGATTAGGGTTTAATGTTAAGTTGATTATCGATTTTGGGATTACGTTAGTTGGTTGTAACTATTAATATTGAATTGAAAGATAAATAACATAAGCAGATTAGGCAATCAATAAGGGGTATGAAGAAGAGTCCGAGTTTAGTGATGGCTGCATTTGTTTAATGTAGAGAGATTCTAAAATATGCAAGTCTTACCTGTTAGTTTGGAGAGTATTCTAAATTTATTTAGAAGAAGGGGACTATTGCATCTTAGAGTGTGCTAACAGATGACAGAGGAGGGTTTGGATGGAAAGAAAGGTGGAAAAAGTTCTCAGGGTGACACCCATATGCTCACACGCACAAGTTCTGAGTCGCCTTATCATAGAACCTACATAGGCGTCTTGTGAACCACAAGAACAATTGTATTCGTAGACTACATAATACTGTACCAGGGGAGGAAGAGACTCTAACTGCAAAGAAAGAACCAATAGTGAGATTATTAGTGAATGAGTGTCTGCATTGTAGGAAGGGATAGAAGCTATCAATGATATGATTGATGTCTTTGGCTTGTTGAGAACTGTGGAAGCCAGTGTTCGGGTATTTAAAATATGAAAGTTTTTTTTTGAAGCTGATAGAACAGGAGACGGTTGGTAATATATTTTATCCAAATATAGACATATTTGTTTGGAAATGGTATCTGTTGGGAAACCGTTAATTTTAAAAAATTTGGAAATTGTGCATAATTCAAGATGGAATGTGGTGTAAGTGGAACAATGTGTATAGGCTCTTTGAATCATAGTGAAAATACTATAAATCTTTTATTTTAAATAACT
Source organism: Armadillidium nasatum (assembly GCA_009176605.1). Lineage (NCBI taxonomy): Eukaryota > Metazoa > Arthropoda > Malacostraca > Isopoda > Armadillidiidae > Armadillidium > Armadillidium nasatum. The sequence continues at coordinate 8,676 of SEYY01002645.1, forward strand.
AAAGCTATAGTAATTGGTGCCTTTTGGTGAATGTGTCTTTTTTTCGATGAACTAATGTGTTGTAAGAGTTATTGTGTCTGGTGATTTCTACGTTAAGGAAGGGAAGTTTGTTATTGGATTCTGTGTCCATAGGAAAATTGATGTTAGGGTGGAGATTGTTAAGGAAATCAAAGAATTGGATGGCTTCAGCTTCGTTATGAAAAAGTGCGATGGTGTCGTCAACATAATGTCTAGAAAAAATTGGTGTGATAGGAGCCTGATAAAATCTGTCTTCAAGGTCATTTAAGAAAGGTTGGCTAAGGTTAGTCGGTCCTAATTTTTATTTTTATTATTATTTTTATTGTCATTACTGTATTTATTATATCATAATCAATTAATTTTTATGACCGGCATTTTTAATATCATTATTATTATTATTATTATTATTATTATTATTATTATTATTATTATTATTATTATTATTATTATTATTATTATTATTATTATTATTATTATTATTATTATTATATTGATTTTTATGACCACATATCATTACTATTATTACTATCATTGTTACTATTATTATTGATATTATTGCTATTACTAATATTGATATTTATGGCAATTTTATGGTATCATTGCTAATTACATTACTAATATTATTTTTCCTATTTTTTTTTACTTATTATACTGCTATTATTATTCATATTATTATTATTTACTGAAATGTCTATTATAATCTGCAGATGTCCTGAAGATGACCTTTGTAATAGGTCGAAACGTCGTTTGTATATGAATAAAGTTGTTAATGTTTGCGGCCGTTCTCTCAATCCCTTTTGTTTCTCTCTCTCTCTCTCTCTCTCTCTCTCTCTCTCTCTCTCTCTCTCTCTCTCTCTCTCTCTCTCTCTCTCTCTCTCTCTCTCTCTCTCTCTCTCTCTCTCTCTCTCTCTCTCTCTCTCTCTCTTTTCCACTTTGTTGAACATGACCTCTCTTCTTCTAGACCTCACCTCTTATTCTTGACCGAAAATCAGATGTTTGATTGCTCTGACAGCAAACCCTACTCTGTTTCCTCCTACTGTCTCTATCCTCTATGGAGTCTCGAATAGGGTCTGTTTGCTCCATTCGTCGATATCTAGAAAAAAGCCAAAAGGTACGGTGATATTTACCTGAAAAATTAAAAGGTGATCGAGTAAATTGCATATATATGTAAATAATCGTCTGTATTATAGTTATAAACGGTATAAACAATTGACTTATTATGCTCCTATCAATCAATGTCAAGAAAAAGTCAAAAAGGTCATGGTCTAATTACCTGGAAAGCTGAATTTATTAGGATGGGTTTGTATTTCCATCAATCAAAGTCGAAAAAAGTAAAAAGGTTAGCAGATATTTACCTTACTTATGAAAAAATGGAGTGCTGGGTTTATCACTGATGACGCCCTCTGGTGATAGGGTGTATATGAAAAAGAGGCGGGGCTTATCCTTGTTTTGTGCTAACGCCCAATGCTAATTGGCTGGATATCATTAGTATGGGCTCTGCTTGTGCTAAGCTCGGATGGACTCGGTTGATCTTAGTGCAATATTGCCGTCAGTAAAAATGTCATGTGAAATTATATATATTACAGTTTATGCGATTACATTTGTTTTAAAAAAATTCGATGTTACATTATGTTCATATCACTAAAGTATATAGTTTTATAGAAATGAAATGTTTTTGAAAATGTTAATTTTAGTAACATTTAGTGAAATTTGTTTAAAATGTTTTAGTAAGAAGCCTTTTTCATTAAAAATTTCTTATTTATTTCAAAAGTTAAACGATATTAAAGTCTGGCCTCTTGTTAGTTAGCGGTTGAGAGAGAGAGAGAGAGAGAGAGAGAGAGAGAGAGAGAGAGAGAGAGAGAGAGAGAGAGAGAGAGAGAGAACGGCTGTCAAGTAATTGAGTTTATTGTTGAATGTGTTTGTTTAAGCTTGAGAGAAAGTTGCGGCTAAAATGAATGTATTAGAGAATGCATATCTATAATATACTTATTTTGAGTTTGTGTGTGTGTAAATCTGTTTGTTTATATGCATGGATGTTTGAGAATATGCATGTTTATGTGTCTTCCTTTACAAGTTTCCATAGCCTACCTCATGTTGCTAAGTAAGATATCTTAAGGGACCTAGGTTATGAGATACTACTACTGCTACTATTACACATAACCTAGTAATAATAATAATAATAATAATAATAATAATAATAATAATTATTATTATTATTATTATTATTATTATTTTTTTTTTTTTTTTTTTTTTTTTTTTTTATTTGTTTATTTTAGTTTATATAATAATATATAATAAATAATAATAATAATAATAATAATAATGATAATAATATTAATAATAATAATAACCATCAAATTGAAATAAAAATAAAATAATATTTAGTGAAATTTATTTATTTAGTGAAAAGATCTAAAAATGGAAATATCCTATGTGTGTATGTTCTTAATAGCAAGTAAGTGAGGGAGATATATGGGAGGGTTAGGGGTAGGGTAATGGGAGACCCCACGCCATTTTTCAAATATATATTATTTATTTTAATTTATTTCATCAACATTGGTATATACTAGGGTTGGCCGACGCACCAGGTGCGGTGCGGTCATTTTGGTGCGGTGCGGTGCGGTGCGCAACACATTTTCAGCAACCCGGTGAGGTGCGGTGCGGTGCGAAAGAAAAAATAAAAGTGCGGTGCGGTGCGGTGCGCAAAGGAAAATCAACGGTGCGGTGCGGTGCGGTGCGTGGTGCGGCCTCTGGTGCGCACCGCACCGAAGTTGATGTATCCGGCGATAATCATCTGTTTGTCAGATTTTATTATATATATACACATATATATAATATATATATATATATATATATATATATATATATATATATATATATATATATATATATATATATATATATATATATATATATATATATATATATATATATATATATATATATATATATATATATATATATATATATATATATATATATATATATATATATATATATATATATATATATATATATATATATATATATATATATATATATATATATATATATATATATATATATATATATATATATTGAAATTGTTCATATTCTCAAGGTATCATGGCAGAAGAGTTAAAGTTACTATCTTTATTCCACCTTCCTCATTTCCTCTCGAAATTTCCTCGACAGAAAAATGAAATAGATTGTAAAAAGACGTGTCTCACTATCCTGTTTCATTGAAGGAGGTATGCGATAGTAGAGTTCAAAAGAGCAGTGCTGTTGTAATGAGCGATAGAATGGAATGTAACAGAAATTTGACGTGTGCAAAGAGATTGAAGAGAATTAGTGTGAAAGAACTGAAAAGACTTAGATTCTATCTTTTCAAGAGCAACATGAGTGGGACTATCCCAGATGTGTGAAACGTACTCCATACAGTGAAAACAAGACACCTGTGAAAAGTAGATTCTATCTTTTCAAGAGCAACATGAGTGGGACTATCCCAGATGTGTGAAACGTACTCCATACATTGAAAACAAGACACCTGTGAAAAGTAAACAAATTTCAAAGGAGCTCCAGAATATTAAACATCATAGAAGCTTGTTTTCATAGAGAAGTGTTGTAATCCTTTAAAGAAAGATTACGAGAAAAAGAAATAGCGAGAATATTTAAGGACAGACGAAAGTTTGAATGGCGATGTCAGAATTGCATTGAATGTAATGTTCTATCGAGTAGAAAGATGGAGGATCAGAGTTTTGGTGATTGAAAATTCCCATGTTTTCTCTCCCCTCTGAGAGAAAGACCAGAAGATGACTACTACAGGGTCACTCTCCTAGCATTAATTAATTGTTGTTGAGTATATATATATATATATATATATATATATATATATATATATATATATATATATATATATATATAATATATATATATATATATTAATATATATAAATATATATTATATATAATATATATATATATATATAATATATATATATATATATATATATATATATATATATATATATATATATATATATATATATATATATATTATATATATATATATATATATATATATATATATATATATTTTAACTGAAACTCAAGTGCCTGAGTGCTCTGAGAGCAAACCCTACTCTGTTTCCTCCTACTGTCTCTATCCTCAATTTTCAGCCAAAGGCGGATATTGCGCATACGTGCACAATGATGTTGTCCTTTCTTGTATCTCTAATTTGGAATCTTCTGAATTCTCTACTTTATGGCTTAAACTTTTTTGGAACTCCAAAACTAAATTCATTTGTTCTGTCTACTTGTCTCCTAACTCTACAGACTATCCAAAATTCTTCGACTATCTTAACTCCAAAATAGAACACATTCTTCCTTCTTCTCCTTTCTCCGAAATCATCATTTTAGGTGATTTCAATGTTCACCACCGCCAATGACTTTCATCTAGTTCTTTTGATCCAGCTGGTGAACTCGCCTACCAATTTTCTATCCAAAACAACCTTGAGCAGTTGGTGCACCTCCCTACCCGATGGTGATGAACCCAACATACTAGATCTTTTCCTAACTTCTTATCCTTCCCCTTATACTGTAAAACTCTTTCCTCCTCTGGGTTCATCCGATCACCTTCTTATCTCTGTATCTTGTTCTGTCACTTCAAGTTTTCCACAAGAACGTGCTATTCGCCTCAGGGATGCTGCCTTTAGGGAATACCGTCGTCTTCAAACTCCAGAAACTCACTCAACTTATATTTCATCCCGGAATCGAGCAAAATCTATTCTTCGAGATACTAAAAATTCTTTTCTCCGTAGAAAATTCAATAATCTTTCTGGCTCCTCTTTCTCTCGCCCTTTTTGGCATTTTGCCACAAATGTTAACTCTAGCTTCGCTTCTTCCTCTTTCCCTCCTCTAGTATCTTCTGACGGTTCAATTGCCGTTTTGCCCTCCTCTAAAGCTGAACTCTTTGTTCAAACTTTTGCCTTTCATTCAACCTTAGACAATTCCGGAGCTGTTCCTACTCCTTCAACCCCCTCTAACTCTTTTATGCCTAAAATTGTAATTTCTTCTTAAAGATGTCATTTCTGCTCTCTCTGAGCTTAACACTAAGAAGGCATACGATCCTAATGGTATCCCTCCTGTGGTTCTCAAAACTTGTGCTTCCGAGTTTTGCACCATGCCTTGGTAAACTATTTCGCCTATGTCTTTCTACTTCAACCTTCCCTTCTTTTTTGAAACGTGCGCTCATTCAGCCTGTGCCAAAGGAGGGGGACCCCTCTCAAAGCTCTAACTACCGTCCAATTTCTTTAACTTCCGCTCTTTCTAAAGTTTTCAAATCTATTTTTAACAGAAAGATTTGGAAACATCTCAATTCTTCTAATCTTATCTCTGATCGCCAGTATGACTTTCGTAAGAAACGCTCTACGGGTGATCTTCTTTCCCTTCTCTCGGACTCTTGGTCCTCCACTCTTCGGCATTTCGGTGAAACTTTTGCTGTCGCGCTGGACATATCGAAAGCTTTCGATAGAGTCTGGCACAAAGCTTTGATTTCCAAACTTCCCTCTTTCGGAATCTACCCTTCTCTCTGTGGCCTTCTCTATGATTTCCTTTCTCTCAACAACAGTTACTTGACGCAAGGAGGGTTGCCTTGGAGCAGCTGACCTCTGATCTATCTCGTATTTCAAATTGGGGCAGAGAAAACATGGTTGTTTCAATGCCTCAAAAACTCAATTCCTCCATCTCTCCACTCGACACAATCTTCCATACAACTATGATATCTTCTTCGAAAACACTCAACTCAGACCTTCATCTGTTCTTAATATTCTCGGTGTTTCCTTTTCTCTTGATCTTTCTTGGAAAGATCACATTACTTCTCTTTCTAAACAAGCTTCTAAGAGGTTAGGTGTTCTGAGGCGCCTTCAGTATTTCTTCACTCCACCCCATTTGCTTGCTGTGTAAAAGGGTGTTCTTCGCCCCTGTATGGAGTATGCTTCGCACATCTATGTATGTGGTTCCATACATACAGCTCTCCTAGAGAAGGTAGAGTCTAGAGCATTTCGTCTCATCAACTCTCCTGCTCTTACTAACTCTCTTCAATCTCTTTCTGATCTTCGAATTGTTGCGTCACTCTCTATAATATCGCTATTACAATGACACCGCTCTTCTGAACTCTCTCGTCACATACCTCCTCCACCGAGAAGGGCTCGTGCGACTCGACTTTCTACACAGTCTCGTCCTTTCTCTGTCCAACTCTCTGACCCCAGACTTAACCGCTATGCTCTGTCCTACATGTGCTCTACTGGTAAAGTTTTGAACACACTCC